>NW_017556656.1:1201711-1308269 GCF_001854935.1 Bemisia tabaci
CGTCGCCGCTCCGCTTTGTGTTAGGCTCTAATATTTAATCTGGCGGAGTCAACGTTATTCAACTCATGATTTTGAAATGTTTGCACATCCTGTATGGGTTATTCTCATTTTCATTGATGAAAAAAAAATATGTATTAAAGGAAAATATAATGTGTGTTTTGTAAATATTAAGGTGGTTCCGCGTATCAACCTTAATGATTTTCAAATCACACGAATTTCTACACAATTTCTTATAGCCTTTTATAATCGATGGCGAAAAAGCAACAGCCAGGCGATAAAGTGTAAAGCCCGGCGATAGGAACTATAGCCCGGCTGCCTAATTTTTTATCGTTTCGTATAGCCCGGCCGTATGATTTTCTCCGCATTCTACAGCCAGCTATATGATTTTCTGTAGCCTTCTTTAGCCGGCTATAAGAATTCCTATGGTATTTTGAAACGCACCTCTTATCGCCAATTTTTATCAGAGGTGGTTGCGATGGACAGAGGAGGTGGGATAATGGACTAACAACTGAAGGCAATCCACCAGAGACCCTTTAGTTAGTCCATTATTTTCTCCTTTAGTCTGTAAGAACCATCTATTTCAACCAATAGGATCGATCCATACTCCTTATGTATTCTTTGTCTATCGCTTTGTCTATCAATTTCAACAACAGCCCGCTGGGACGATTCTAGCCAGTTGGCAATACCGGTAATATACTTCATTTAAATCCAAGAAAAAGATCGATTTCAGGTGAGATAAGCTGCCTCACCAAGAATCGATTGTTCCACATATGTAAATATAAATGCAAGAAATTCAGTGTTACCAATTTGCTAAATCGCCACTTACCAGAAGGTTATGTTGGGTTGGCGATGAGTCCACAGACTCCAGAGAGCCTCTAAACGCGCCCGTAGTCCATAGTAGCCCCTCAAATGGTCGTTAATTAAGTTGCTTTATACAGCTAGAGCAAATTACCACTCATTGAGATTACTCTCTATGAGCAATTTTGTCTTACGAAAACAGGCATTAATCATTATGACGCAGAATCAGCATTTCTGTCTTAAATCTGAGAGGTGTTTCATAACCTCCCACAACCAATCAGATAGTTGTCAGTCTCAGTCTGATGGGTTCTGGGAGGACTGACTTTTGTGGCGGGTAGGCGTCGCAGAGCGCCAGAGAGCGCTGAGAGAGCGACTCTTATGTATGTATGTTTCATATCCACTCTCGTCTGTTCATTCCGAACGGAATGCGGTTGGACTGCGATGCGACAACCTTATCAAGTTGCGATAGAATATCTATGTGGGGAGAGTATTGCCATTTCAATATTTTTAAAAATAGTGCAGAAAAACTTTACCGATTTCTGATTGATCTGCGAGGCTTCCGTGAGGCTCTTAGGGTTGAATATGAACAAGCAGGATGGCAACAAAGCTTTAGACGCGATGAGAGTTTCTAACTTCTTAAATGAACTTTCAGGAAACTTTCTTGAATATTTTTGCCGATAATTACACTTTTTCTGAAGGTATTATTTATTTTTCCCTTAAAAATACACATTTCCTTTGTTCGAGTTGGTTCACATTGGGCTTTCAGAGTCCCATGAAAAACCTGATATAAAACTAGTAAACCAATTACAGAGCGAAAAAGGACTCTCTTTTTAGGCACTCTAGTCACCACCGTCGATCTAGAAAGCTTTATCGTTAGCGTTAGTTCCCAAGGAAGCTTTTATTTCAAGTGTGAAATACGTGGAACCTACCTAAACCTTCTTTGACAGATGCTTCTTAACTGATGTAGCAGATACGCTTTGTAGCTCACAACAGTAAGTTTTCGTGAAAATGCATCAAAACTAATAAAGAGTAAAGCAAAAGATTTTCTTCCTTACCGTGTAACCATCGTATGACCAAGAGCCGAATTTCATAAAACAGGTTTGCTGATCGAAAGGAAAGTATTCTACGTCAATTTCACAAAAAGATTTGTAGGTGGCAGGTGGTTTCCACACAACTTTGCCCGTATGATGGATGATGGCTTTCGTCATTATCGTTACCTCGTAGTTCCCGTCGGCGCTGAAATAGAATAATATAATTATTATATTATTATAGAAATCTTGTACTATTTATACCATAGAATTATAATATATCAGAAATTATGATACCATCTTCCTAATCTACATTTAAAGAAATCCAATCCGTCGAGGAGAGGAATGAAAAGAAGAGGGTTCAGAAGAGGAAGGGGAGGTGAAGAAAGAAGAAGAAACAGAAGAGGAGACAAAAGAAGAGTGAAAAAAGAGGAAGTCTAAGGATGAAAGGAGGAGGAGGATGGGGGATAATTTCTTTTTCTTCGTCTTTCTCCCTCCTCTTACATTAATTATTATTCTTCCTCTACTTCCTATCCTTATTCAACCTCTTCCTCCTCCTCCTCTTCTTCTTTATCTTCATTTTTCCAATTTTTGGTGCATTTTAATTTGACCTATTAGGAGTCACGAGTTACCGCACAGTCACATTAATTACCCTATTCCTCGATTCCAATCAATTGCAGCAAACTCTAATGCGTCCTAGTCGACCAGGCTATGGGGTTAAAATACATTCATATTGACGAAACCCAATATTACCAATCTGCAAAAGTGGCCCTCTGCACCGCGAATAATCAGATCACCTTAAAAGCACCATCCATTTGGCAAGTCTGCGCGGTATAATGCCATAAATATGATTAAACGTTACCATAGTTAAACTCAAGAGCTGAAGGGATCTTCCTCCCTATTTGTGATTTCATTCGGATAGCATTGAAACGCCAGCGCGTAAAAATAAAGGAGGGAGGGGGAGTTAATTTGGTAAAATGTGGTTTGAAGGAGGAATGATGTGTGAGGGCTCGTGGTCGGTTAGGAGGGGGGGGGGTTATAACGAGAAGTGAGATGAGAGCAGGAATGAGCATTGCGGAGTGTTGCCAACCTCTTCATGATTCATTTACCTTTCCGTGGTTCGATAATGTTAATAGTTTCAAAACTTTAGTATTTACTTTTATTTTCTAATAAGAAAAACAAAATTTGAAATTACTTAAATTTATGCTTGAGAGAAATCGATGATTGTTTGCGAGGTAATTCCCAAAATCCTCATGAGGGAAGCGATGCTCGGTATACTTCAAGTCGGAATCACATTACACATATACGTGATTTATTTACAAGAGAGTTACAACAACAAACCCCTAAAATTTTCTAGCTTTAAATGGAAATTTAGATGGTTTTATTATAGTGCGTTTGCTCTTACACACATTTTTCACTTTCTTGTACATCCATTCTAATTGTAAGTTAGTAGCAATTCAACAGGTTTCTTTCTTCAAAAATTCCAATGCAAGTATACCTTTTTCGTTTATGCGTCTACCTTGCGATTGCATCGAGCATAGAGAGTTTGAAATCTTTGAAAGTAACTGAAAAAATTATTTCTGATGGAAAATAATATTTTTTAAGAGGGGTAATTACATAAGCCAATTGCCCCCCCCCCCGCGGCCCGGCCTATTTGGCCTTTTACCCTTTGTAAGACTCCGATAGGGAGACTCTGGCCCCCTGTTCCCCCTAACGGCTCCTAAGAAGTAGGTTTCAGACTTTTATGACCTAATTAATATGATTTGTGGTGGTTTTACAGGTACAAAAGGTATATTTATTGAACGGAATCTTTAGTGCACAACAGATTATTTTCAGATCGTCCAGTGGACTTACGTCCCTATGCAGGGTGTCTACTAAAACAGGCTGGCCAAAAATCAGTACTTTTACAGTACATTCCCAAGAATTTCAGTACCTCTTCAACAGAAAAATTCAGTACTTTTTCAATACCTTCAACGGACGAAATTCGAAAAATTTCAAAAATTTGAATTTCCTGCTCAACTAGAGACAAAAATGAAAAAAATTCCGGACTTTCTTGCAAAATTTCCGCACTTTTTCAGTACTTCCAAACCGCCCTGGAAAAATCAGTACTATTTCCAAACTTTCCGGAAATTTCGGACTTGTAGACACCCTGCTATGGAAAAAAATGCTTCAATCCTCGTACAGACTGGCAACTATGAGGGAGTGCGGTGGCGCTGAGCATCCACACTTGCCGGTATGCGTTCGAGCGGGGTTGTATCAAGTGAGGCGAAGATGGGAATAGGGGGTTTTTGGGGGATTTTCGGTGACAATGCATGAGCGGAGGTAATCGCATAAATGGTCGACTCACTTGTTGTAAAGGACGATATCCGGTAACCAGATATGCTCGGATGGTACATGCAGCGTATCCACCCCACCGTATTCCTCCGGGTTCCATTTCAGCTTGTAATCATTCCATTCCTGCAACATCAACGACAACGACCAACGTCAACAGCGTAAATTCATTTGCCAAATTAAACGTCGCCGCACCAGAGCGATGCCAAATGCACCGCTGTAGACGAGAGGCGAATTTCTGCGAGTGGATTTGGTCAAATTTTTTAACCGGATCTGCAAGGTTGCAAACTTTATGAGAAAAACGTTCTTCTAAAGTCGAGAGCTAGACTCAGCTACTTGATGCATTTTGGCAAAATTTTGCATCCATATCCACCTTTTGGTCCCACCTCGGGAGGCGGTTCAAGAATTTTGGCCGCGGTCGTCATTTCTGCCAGTATAAAATCCAAATATTGTAGGCACCCGGTGGGAATTTCGTTTTGATGCAACGAAGGTCGGTAGTACACGGAGAAAACACTTCGTGTTTGGGACCCGAAGTTGAGGTCATATGGATCTCTGAAGTTTTCGGACCACGCATCCGAAAACTTGAGGTCCAGCTGCCGAAGTTTGGGTCAGACATCTGAAGTATTCCGGGTTATACCGAAATGCTTCAGGTGTTTGACCCGAACTTTGGCAGTTGGACCTCAAGTTTTTGGATGCGTGATCCGAAAACTTCAGAGATCCATATGACCTCAACTTCGGGTCCCAAACACGAAGTTTTTTCTCCGTGGCAAGTCAAAATTTTGAACAAAATCCACTCGCGGAAATTTGACGGAAGTGAAAATTTAAATACTACAGGGCATGTTGAGAGCATCATGCAAAACAGAACCACATCAAAAACAGTCAATTCAAATGTTTTATGTTTTATTCGCCGCAAGAAAAAACCGAAATAAATGTTGGTTGAATGAAAGAATTCATTGGGCAAATTATTAGTGTTTAGCTAAGCAAAATTTTACCTGACTGTAATGCGGGGAGCTCGTAAACTCATCAATAGAACTTACAGAGAAAATACTTCAGTTATAAATCGCACTCAAATGAGTCTAAAACTTGCTTCGGCTCGAGTTGTCTATGCGTTTTGAGAGTGAAAAGTTTTAATTAACAAACACAAAACTGATATTCTCTAATTTGTATGATAAGTCAGGTTGCCCGTCCGCGATTCATACCTGATTGCGATAATTTGGTAATCAGAAAAGGAAAGTAAGCATGACCACGTGCCTGTGCCGAAATATTTGATCGCAAAGCCTCCTAATTAACACAATTATCTCCCAGGCTAGACAAACACTGATAAAATTGGAGCAATAAATATGAACGTGAACTTATAATTTTGTAGCAACATTAGCCTCTCAGTGTTTGTCTGTGGAGTTATTTTTTTTCGAGTGCGTTTGCTTCTTCAACGGACGCGGTTGTCGGTCATAATCGCATTTTTCCAAGATTGGCAGGGCTCACGTGAAAGTAAACGGAAAAATTAAATTGAAAGTACTATTCAGACACTTTTGCACAAAGCACACAAGCAAGGAAAAAATCAAGTGAAGTTTTTAAAATACATTTTCTTTTTGTTTTTTTAAATACTTACGATCATCTCTAGGCCTTGAAATTCAGATATTTCAAAGTTTCGGTCAATTTTTGCAAAAAAATGGCTCTGACCTACGAAAGTTACTTCGCGAAATTGAATTTCGATCAATATTACGCGTTGCAAGTGCGCGATGTGCCGGGCCTCATAAAAAAATACGTGTCGGGCACCAAGACACTGGACTTCGGCTGTGCCGGTGGCAGATCCTCAATCTTTTTGAAATCCCTCGGAATGGGACTGAGTGTGGACGGGGTGGACATTAACGAAAACATGATCGAAAGTGCGCGGCGAAACGATCCCACGGGACACTACGAAGTAACGAAAAACGGCGAGATCCCGGTGAAAGATCATCATTACGATTTCGTATTCGTGAAACACGTGTTCTTGCGGATCGAGACTGAGAATGAACTACAGAATATTTTAAACGAGATCAGTAGAGTGCTGAGAGTGGGTGGCACGCTCATAGTGGTGGACAATAATCCGGACACCTACAATACAGAGTGGACGTTCACCTCCACGCGGTTCCGGGAGAATGAGAATCTCCGCAGTGGTCAAAGGGTCAAAGAGTACATGAAAGTGAGCGACCTGGTGTTCCATGACACTTTTTGGAGCAGCGAGGACATTCAAAAAATGATGCGGAACGCGGGGTTCAAAGTCGTCCAAGTGCATCATCCCCTCGGAAAAGACGACGATGCTGTCGCTTGGGGGTTGGAAAAGGAAAAGTCACCGTTCATTAACTACGTCGCTCAAAGGATCTCTTAAAGATTTTCGGGCTAATTTTCGAATAAACATTTTATTTGATCAAAATGACTGGTTATCTCTTCTCGGCGTCTATTCTGAGGAATCAGTGAGGCAGGAGTGTCGCTAACAGGTATCTTTGACGTTTCATCTTCGCAAATGTAAAAATTCTGTCGCAACATCGATTAAACTAGACGCATTGTGCAAAAAGAGACTTGCCGCATTGAATGTTTTTAGGGTAGTGCAAACATTTTTTATAAAGTTTAAATGAGTTTTTTGGAAATAAAAAAGCGATTTTATAATTTAATTTGTTTTTTTCTGTGTGTACAAATGTGCGGCTAAAAATTGTTACAGGTCTCAATTTTTCTCGAATAAATCTTGCTTCTAATAGTAACATAAATTGGTACGAAGAACTAGTTACTTGAACTTTTAAAATGTCTGCAGCCCTTTTGGGCCCTAATTTATTCACAGAGGCATCGGTGAATGTGTAATGGATACCCGGACTATCACACGCATCCATATTCCCACTATTAAATATTCAATTATTATTCTCTCTAATTATATTTTTCTTTTGATCCTCTGTTGAAATAAATTCTGTATTTTTAAACACCCTCGTGTTGATTTTATCAGAGGTGTAAATTGCCTCAATTTTTCGACACCTCTTAAAAATAAAATTATTATACGAGTACTACATACGCTCCCAATAGAGGTACTTTAGTTATGCGTTCCTATTGCAGAGCCACTTAAAATTTATTGCAATATTCATGGTTGCCACAGAATTTGGAAAATTAAATTCCCTGACATTACCTTGATTTCCCTGACACATTTTGGTGGGATTCCCTGAAAACTGAACAAATTCCAGATTGTTGGAAAGAAAGCTCACCATGTTGAACTACGATTAATACGAAATGCCGATCAAGTCAAATTTTTTTCGGCCCCTACACAATCCATCTTAGCGAGCTTTCACTGTGGTTAGAGATAGTTTTCAGGAAAAATTTGTCGTTCGAAACTTCTTACCTACTCGAGGACAAATAAAGGTGACTTGATAATTTTTCCTTGACATTTGCGTCATTTTCCCTGACATTTCCAGGTTTCCCCTGACATTTTAAAATTCCCTGATATTTCCCAGTTTTCCCGGTATCCCTGGACTGTGGCAACCCTGAATATCGTGTCAACGTATTTTAACCTTGAAAAGCTCTGTCCCCTCGGACATTTTCTCCTGGAAATTGAATAAGGGATGCCCGGAAGATTCCCACGACCTCGGGCCGGGACTCCGAGAGGTGAGAACCCCTCGGATTAGGGTTTCACTTGGCACACCTCGACCAGTAAAATTCAGCGGCGGGCTATTTTTACGAGCCCAAGTTGCATGGAACGGCGGTGGCGGTCTCCAGCGATTCGAGACACATTGTTCCGCGAATCAAGGCGGAGGCGGCACCGGGTCTCCGGCTCCGCCCGCCCTCGCCTTTATCTCGTCGCAATAAAAATGGCCATAAAGCAGCGAATACATTAAAGAGTGTCTTCCCCGCGGCTTTGTGTCTAACGTTTCTCGCCCCGGCCCACAATGGATCGAGTCAATAGGAGAGGTCGGACAAAATTTGGAAACTTTAAACGCTCATAACACCGTGTATTTAAGACTTTGAAGCTCCAAAAGTGGTGCCATTGGTTTCCTCGTAAAATTTTCTTCAAGGAACACCCCTTGAAGTTTAAAATGTGACGAAATAAACATAAAATTTTGAAATTCCAGTCAAAAATTTCATGTCCGACCTCTCTAATTGACTCGATCCACTGTGCGGCCCCGCGCAGTGACGAATTCATTCTCGAGCCGTTCGCACTCCGAGTGTCGTCCCGCAAAGCGGCCCGTTCCGCCTTGTTTGGAGAAAAACGACCGAAGAGCATTTGAATGTCGTTGTGTTTTAGTGGCGTGGCGTGCTTTGCGATACATCGATTGTTATGCCATTTAAACCTATGGAAAAGGATCGATAGACAGGGTGTTCGCAGCGAACACCTTGATAATCGAATCTTTGCCATAGGTTTAAATGGCATAACAATCGATATATCGCAAAGCACGCCACGCCACTGTATGTCTTTCCCCCGATCAAGTATCTTTCTTCCGGAGAAAAAAAGCTTCCGTGGAATGTCCCCTATTTACAGGAACTCGGGGCCCTCTTAAAAATGAGACATTGTATTTAATGAGAAAAGCCTGTGCTAGAATTTTAGCGTTGTGACGCACCGTCTGAAGAGTCATTGCGAGAAGTCGGCCATGACATTTTTAAATAAAATTGAAAATTGTCACGTTTATTTAATCAAAATTTGAATCTTGACGAATGCTGTTTTGTGGAAATTTTACAAGGAAACCAATGGAGCCACTTTTAAACTTCTAAGTTTTATATTAACGAAGATATAAGATTTTAAAAGTTCCCAGCGTCATAACCAGACTGAAACGAGGTCCCCTTTTTGTAGAGGCACGCCTAACCAAAAATTTTCTTAATCGCTGTTAAAATCTTCCGAGTTTTTCTCGCTTTTTGGGGCGTAGCAGTTTCCTTGAACTTACAACGTTGTTAAAATTTTAAGATGCCCTAAAAACTGCGAATAAAACTCTCCAAGAATTTAAAGGGAAAAGTATCAGTGAGTTTTTCTGAAAAGTCGTGCTTGACACATGCACCACTATTGAATTTTTAAATTACATTGAGAACATTTCCATAAAAATTCTCAGCAAATTTTGCAGGAAAAAATTCACGAGGTTTTCTGAGGATTCTTGTGAATCGGAGGAAATTTTGCAGCGTCAAAATGCCAATACGGCGTTTTTCCCCAACGCGCGGTTGTTCCGTTTAACGCATTCTCAAGAGCTCGACACTTGAATTTTAACTGGGCTTGAGACCTTTATGACGGGTAATTATTCTCAACGCAAAGGGAGAACATACTCTCCTTACAGCAGCCACCCCCCCTTTCCGGCGAGGTGTTTCATGTAGCCGCGGCCTTGTCGGGGATACTCGACGCTATGATAATTTTCTTTTCGCCTCCCTTTTGAGCGGCAAGATAGATGCTCGATGAAAACTCCGGATTTCCTTTTCTTTTGAGCGAGCGATGCGAATAAACAATCTAGGAAAATATATTATTATTTTGTAAGGAAAAGGTTCCTTACTAAGTGCCTTCACTTAGTGACTAAGCACGCGAATCCTTTGTACATAAATCGTTTCGATCTTTTTCTCTTGTGCATAGTTCCATTTAGTAAAATTAAGCAAACTTGTTGACGCAGAAACTAAGTATGTCTCAATTAATTGCTGTACTGCGTAGCTAAGGAAGAACGTTGTATCAATCTATGTGCAATGCTAAATTTTTTGTGATAAAATACGAATTTTTAGAAAAACTTGTAAGTATGTCCCGTCCAATTAATCACAGAATTTCCTTTGCAATGTGATCAAAAATATCCGACAATTTCAAGTTGAGGTATTCATCATTTTGTTCTAAAATTGATGTTTTAAAAGGGGAGGTTTTGTGGCCTGCGAATGTTCATAAGGCGTTACACCTTACTACGATAGTATGCTAATACGAGTGCTTTTGACTTTCAATCTACGACAAGCATGTAAAAGCACCAATGCTGGTGCAATGCAATCATGCAAAGGCTCACTGCAATATGGCGGGAAGATGTCTCTAGTTTTAAAACAAAAAGTTTAGATCGTCAGATTCTTTTAAATGCTTTTCAATCGGAACCGCGGAATTTATGAACGGCTTTTCAACAATCTAATGGAAAGTATAATTTTTACTAATTCGATCACAGAAATGGAGGGTAGATTGATTCATCAGCCTCCTGAAATTATGAATAATGGCAGCATAGAGGGGAGCATTGAAAAATCACGCCTCGAGCCTTCGCGCCTTCAATTTTGCAGATGCATCTCGGACATCCATCAAGTACGAATAGTTGTATCTCTGCGCCGTCTTCAACAAGCATCCTTTCCCTTACTCTATTTGATTGTAATAATTATTATGAATACGTTTTTAATAGTTTGATGAATGGCAAATTTACCTGCTCGACCCACATGTTTGTCGTCATGATTTGACTCTTCAAATTCTGAAACAAAACAAAAAATATTGGTTTTAGACAGATTTATTCGGCAAAAAAAAGATCCTGAAAAAAATCAAGGAAAGGACAATTAAAGCAAAATATATGATACTTTTAATGCACGAACGTGAGTTAAGTACTAAAAATACTTACGATTCATTACAAACTGATTTGTAAAAATCCAAAAGGGTGTATTCACTTTTAAGACACCTCCTTCCAGGGCCGGATTAAGGGGGTGGCCACATGGGCTGCGGCCCATGGTGGCAAATCTAGGGGGTGGCAAATTTTGTATTTTTTTAAATGGAGTTATAAAAAAAATGGATTTAGAAAAAAAAAATTACAAACGAGAAAAGGCTACAAAATCTCTCATTTCCTGAGAGTATAGTAATTTCTAATTTTTTCGTCTTTCAGAGATACAAGAGACAGCACGTTTAATAAGTCGAGTTAAGAGAGAAAACAAACACACAATTTAGCCTGGAACGGCGCGACTTAGGGAGAAATGATGACTTGGACTTGAGATGAAAAGGAGAAGCCCTCGGCGCGGCAATCGGCATGAAACACATATTAGCGCCTACAAGACTGCACGAATACTTCACGCATTGCATCAAACACAGTGCGGTTATTGTGGTCAGCGTGAAACGGATAGCGCCTACAAGAGTGCGTGAATACTTCACGCATTGTGCCAAACACAGTGCGGTCAGCGTGAAACGCATAACGCCTACAAGACTGCGTGAAAACTTCTCGCATTGCGCCCCCAAGACTGCGTGAATACTTCACGCATTGCGCCAAACACGGTGCGGTCGGCGCGGCGCGGCGCGGCGGCGGAAGTTAAAATCATTAAACCAAATTTTGTGTTTGTTCTTTCATAATTTTTTCATTCATTTCTTATGAATGGAAGGCCTTGTCCATTAGAGGTAGGTTTACGAAACTTGACTTTCGCGCAAAGTTCCGTGACCTTTTGCTAGTAGTGATGATAGGGCTTTCCCAAAAAATGTGTTAAACACGAGTAAACGCGTCTTATGCACCCCTCCCCGCGGGCACGCTCACTTGATGGTTTTTATTGATGTTTCAAAACAAATGAGGAGGGGGCGGCAAAATACAGGCGGCCCACGGGTGGCAAGTAGGAAAATCCGGCCCTGCCTCCTTCCCCTCATATTATATAGGATTGAATTGAACAAAAAGGATCCGAGCCACATTTCGACGAAAAATGATTCGGGGGTATGTAATTTTGAGCATAACTATTTGCACTTTTTTCACCAGTGAGAATTCAAAGTCATGGAAAAATTCTGAATGCAAAAACAGATGATGAACTTTATTGGACCGCGTTTAGGAAGGATTCGAGCCACATCAGCTTTGGTCAAATTTAATGGGGCAATTAAATTTTTTACACGAAAACGGAAGTGAGAATTTTTGTGAAAATTTCAGTAAATTTTCTGCATAGCACGAAGCGAATTCTTTGATACTTTCAAAGGAACCCGGACAAACGCTCTATTGTAAAAAAGTAAATTTCCCCGTCAGATTTGGCGATGGCTGATGTGGCTTGGCTCCTTTCTGCTAAATGCGGTCTATTCTGTGATAATGAGTCTTACGGAGGAATCAATTTGAAACCTCATTTGTCGGTTCAATCTTGATGCGACTTACTTTGCGTAAACTCGTTAATTTCTCCCCACGGTACGTCACTGATTTGCATAAGTTTCATATACGTCTAGCACCGTCGTTACGTAAGTTTTACGTAAATCCGATGAGTACTTTTACGTGAATCCAGCGCATGGATTGTGCAAGAGTCTGATACACAAGGACTCACAAATTTTCATCCGATGACGACTAAATGCTTCCCGAGTCTTGACGCATTCACATTTCAAAACTTAAGACCCGAAAGTCAAACCGTCGGAATGATATTGTTACCCCTCTGCTAGAGCATTACGGAATCGGATAAGTGGAGAGGGGGTAGTGGAGAGGGGGCAGGAAGAGGAGTAAGGAGGAGGGGACGGCGGGAAATACTGGAAGTTTAAAAACAGCTAAGAGCAACGTAGAGTTAATGAGTTATTCCGCGATAACGTGTCGCAGCAAAGAGCGCTCTTAGTTTATTAGAATGCATTACACTTTGATGAGTTTCTCCCCGCCGTTACCCTTGCGGAACGGAGCCGTGCAGTTCTTGCGCTACCCGCTACCGCACCGGCAAAAACTTGTAAGAGGTAATTTGGCAGCCAGTTTCGTAGGTTCCTGTCGTTGCCAGAGAGCCCATTGTAACTTCAGCGCACTCTCCCGGCGGAAATGAGTCATGAGTGATTCATGATTGGACCCTCTTTCCCAGCCACAAAATAAGGCACGGATGGGGGCATGCTGATACTGCCGTGCTAAGGAAGAACGCCGTATGAACATCCGAGAGTGGTAACATTTTCTTGGATAAAACTTGTGATTTTGACGAAATTTATGCGTATTTTCCCTTGTTATTTTCGGATACTTTGGATTAAATTGAGTATGAAATTGTGTGAAAATCCTGGAAGGAAATATTTCCAATTTGCCCAGTGAATTCGGTGTTCATCGAAGGAAATGTGGCAACGTCTGAAGGCTCATACGGCGTTCTTCCTTAACACGGCAGAATAGGGTCGTGCTAATACTACCGTGCTAAGAAAAATGCCGTAAGAGCCTTCAGGTGTTGCAAAATTGTCTTTGATAAAACACGAATTTCCTGGGACACTTAAAAATATTTTTCTTCAAATTTTTTTAGATACTTCTGTTCGCAATGTAACCTAGAGATTTTGAAAATTTCAAGGAAAAATATTCATAATTTTCCTCAAAAATAAACATTTTACCGAAGAAAATTTGGCAATTGGGACAGCTGAAAGGTCCTTCTAGACGCAATAGATCCATCTTCTGCTTAAAATGTTGAGTGAAACCAGTATTTTACGGCAAATTTTTTCAATAACTCGATGTTTCCTTACTCGCAAATGAATATTCAAAGAATAAGATCTTCACGATCCATGAGCAAATAATCCAACGATGTAACTTTGGAGACAGATCTTTGCAAGGATTGAAATGTTTGCCACCGATAATTTTCAAAATTGAATGCTTTCTTTAAATTTGCAAAATTCGCAATTTACTTTCTGTTGTATTTTGTCTTGTTTAGTCATTACTCATGTTAATCTTTTTCAAGAATCTAGAGTTATAATTTTGAATTCCAGCCGAGAATCGTACACACTATTCTTTTAATGACTCCTTTGATCTGCTCATAATATATAAACCATATGAGAACCTCTCTGAGGTACGAAAATATTCAAAAGGTGACGAGTAGAGTACGAAATAATGGTAAATAATTTGATTCAGCCAGATAGGGAGTTATTTACAGGCTCAACACCGGAAGAGAAGGAAACATTTTACAAGTTTCATTTCCATTGTCTTACAACACCTGAAGTGGTGTTAAAAGGCTGGGTGGTATTGGTCTATTGCCAAGTTATCTGTAAATTTGTAATACTAATATTGTATCAAAAATCATCATTTAAATTCCGTTTCAAAAAGTATACACGCGCATTAATAACCCCCTGAGCAAATACGACTCAAAAAATAGTCCACCAATATAAGTATACTGCAGTAAATTTCAATATGCTGAGAATGTTTCACGAATGCTCTACGCAATCTATCAGAAAACGCCCAAATTATTCCGGAAATTTTCCGTACACATAACCCGTTCAAAATGATCTACATTTATTCCTATATTGGTGATCAAAAACACCCAGCATCACTGTATCCTCTTCAAAGATTGAAATTGGCATGAGCTCCAATATATCAACGAATTATTATGAAACCGCGTTCTCAGATCTTCGTCTCTGAAAACTAGGGTAATCAAATCTGGAGTGAAGCGTTTGAGTGGGTGCACAGTGCACACATACTTTCAACCGCGTTGCATTCTTGCTCAGGAGCCGGGAGGCACGGCACTTGACACACTCAAACTCCAAGATTTCTAAACTACTGAACTTATCGGGCGAGGCGAAACTTGCAGGATATTCATGAGCCACTTCTTCCTCCAATTCTCCTTTTCGTCCTTCATATTTTTTCTCCTTTTCTCATTTTCCTCTGTCATCTTCTTTTCCCTCTTTTCTCATTTTCCTGGTTCTCTTTTTTCCTCTTTCCTTCTTTCTTTCTTCTTCACTCTCCTCTGCCTTCTCTACGTTATCCACTTTCCCCTGCTACTCCTTTTCCTATCTTCTTTCTTTTTCTTCTCTTCCTCCATCTTCTCATTTTCCTGGCCCTTTTCCCCTTCTTTTCTTATTTTTGTCTTTCTCACTCACCTCTAACTCCTCTATTTCATCGACTTTTCCCTCTTATTCCTTGTCTCATCTTCTTTTTTTCTTCTCTTTCTAGCTATTGATGTTCTTCTGCCTCCTCATCTTTCTTCTTCCTCTTCTCTCCTTTTCTATTTTCATCTTTGCCCATCTTTCCTCATTTTCTCTCCTCCTCTTCTTAATTTCCCTCTTCCTCTCTCCCTACCTCTAGACCTCTCCTCTCCTTTTTTTTCCCTCTTCCCTTCTCTTCATTCTTTTTCTCCAGCTCTCGACACACTGAGAAAAGATTTTGAAACTCCTAAACTTAACGGGTGAGGCGCAACTTTGAGGATATTCATGAATGACTGAATGTGGCTTGGAACTTCCACAGAGAAACCACCCCAGCCCCGAAGGCGAGTTGGTGATCCCAGCTCCCATATTTTATTCTCATCAAAATCGTCAAGTAACCCTGCAGTGCTGGTTGCCGCGGTAAGCGTATGCAGGAGTCGGCTATGTCAATTGCGGCGGCGTGGCGGAGTGAACCCAAAGTTCAGTGTTTAGCAGTTATCTCAAATGTTTTCGATGCTATTTATCTTTTAGGCATCATGCCCGGTTGCCAGTATTTTGCTGTGCATCCAAAATGATGAAAGTTAGAAGACATTTGTCAATGAAGGAAGTACCGAACCACGTATGTCGCTTAACGACGTTGCAGATTTCCTGTCGCATTTTTCTCCTTTAAAGGATAATAATTGATCATCATTTTTTCACAAAATTTTTCAATTTTCTCTTTGCTCTGTCAAAGCTATTCTTTGAAAATTCCGCTACATGATAACTGTGTAACAAAGGAAGAAGGAGCGGATAAGGTGGAACACCGTGAGCGAGATACGTGTTATTTATGGTTTCAAGGTTGGTATGGATGCAATCTAGCAAACAGAAAAGTATGGATGGGGCAGGAACAACCTAACTGTAATTTACATTGCCTTGTTTTCCACTATGTCTTATTTTTCGAATAGAACAACGAAATATGAAGCCGCCTAGAAAATATTCGGGGATTGCAGACGCTCCGTGTTTGGAGCTCCTGTCGGAGCGCCTGCAACAGCGTGTGGATACTTCAAGCATTGCATCTTGGAACACCGATGTGCTAATGGACCTGTTCACCAGCAGACAAGGTACTAGCATTCTGATACATATTTCTTTAACACAATTTCTCGCAGAACTCGATTAGGACAACAAAAATTCCTGAAAGTAACGTTTTGATTGAGTTTGATTGAGAAATCTACTAAAACTGTATTAGTTCGCGATTTAACCTAAGAAGGCTCTGGTTAAAAACGTCAATATCTTAGTTGGGAGTTAATTATGGTAATTGCAGTTGTGCAAGTCTTGTTTGGCGTGAGGCTCTATACTACCGTGCTGAGGAAATACGCCGTATGAACCTTCAGGCGTTGCCAAATTTCCGTTGGTAAATCATGAATTTTCGGGAAAATTTGTAAACATGTTTCTTCCAAGTTTTCAGATAATTTTGTTAACAATTTTACCTGAGGTTTTTGAAAATTTCTCGGGAAAATATTCATAACTTTCCTCAAAAATTAACACGTTGCCGAAGGAAATTTGGCAACTCTCGAATGTTTATAAGACGTTCTTCCTTAGCACGGCAGTACAGCAGAATGCTTGAATTTGTACCTACCTTGGTTGGTGCATTGCGCTAGGCAAATTTTGTTTATTCCGTGAGCTGAAGCTCCTTATCTCGCGGCCGATCACGTATCAAAAATCTGAATATTTTGACAATAGGTAAACCCCCAACAAAAGTATCGGTTCGTTGACCAGCAACCCACATCCTTTCTCCGAGATTAGGTTATCACTCGTAGCGACCCTCAAAAAAGCCCGTCCGAAAGTCGAACCTGAGCCCCTGACAAAAGCCCACCTAAGAGAGCCATCGAGAAGTCGAAACAACTTAACGTTCGCCTCGCGAACACGTAGAGGCCAAACACGCAAGAAAGACGGACGTATATTATGCTCCGATCGGGACATCCGTCATTTTTACACGTGAGGCTCCGTGTACATACAATAACACGAACGAACGAGTGAATGAATGATACCGCGCCGAGGGGCGACTTAATAATTCATCGGTGCCATTGTGAGGAGGCGGTTGACAGTCGGTTTTATTGTGGCAATCCGAGCGAGGTGGGATCAAGTCGTTGCCTTGCCCGCATAATCGCGTAACTCCACTTCAAGATGAGCCCTGATTTGTATTCCATCTCACGATTTCCAGAGCTCACGTGAGACTGGACTTGCGTCGTTTTGCAGACGGCGAATCGGAGCGTGTGCCTGGGGAAAAAACGAGGGAAATGCCTACCACACTGGGTAAAACCGCGTATTCACTCGGAGTTTCCATTGGAGTTAAGTTGTTCTTGCACAGTGTGGCAGATGAGAGGCGTCTGAATGCAAATTGAAGGGGTGCACGGCCCGGTGACATTTTCGTGGCGGGCCTACGCGTCGATCAATCATGCAGTGCGGCAGTGGTGCCGCTTCGGGCGGTTATATGCCGATTTCAGCGAGAAAATAAGGGAAATCGGGTGAAATTTGGCGTCGCCAGTTGAGGTGGCAACAGGTCCGGCTGTTATTGTGCCCGTGCCTTATATCGCTTCACCTTCCGCGCAGTCTTGAGCTGTCACGTTAACATGACCCGATACGTTTTTTCTGTAGTGCTAAGGAAAAACATCGTACACGGAGAAAAATATTTCATTGCACACGGAGCATTGAGGTATAGCCTAATTTTCCCGTCTCAGGAACCGATCTTTGGACTGGATTTTCTAGGTTTTAGTTAATCATTCTAAGACTTGTATTCTTCATCGAGGACTTTGGTTATTTGAACCGGAACGAAGCTTCTATGGTCGGAGGCCAGTGGCGATTCTTACAAGTTTGCAACACTGTTATTTCTCCATGTGAATGCATGTTGAACAGTCGTTTTTAGGCTAGGCTGCCTGTCTAACCAAGAATCGATATATCCAATGGATTTTAATGGAGTATTAATAGTGTCGCTAACTTGCAGAAATCGCCACGGTACGTCAGAGATTGTAGTGTTCCATACTAACCGAGGATTGGTTCTCATAACCAAGTTAATGTAGTGGTTAATTCGCCAATAAAGGAGCCTGGAGAACTTGAATTTTGAAAAGAAATAAAAAACTACACAATTTTGAGAAGTAATTACGTTAAAGGTAAGATAAAATTCCCCGGGAAGAAAATATTTTCGCCCAATGGGGCAAATGTTAGAAGGTATTTTTTTTTTTTAAAAAAAATTTAGGCTTGATTCAAAACTTTGCACTCGAGTTTTGAATCTAGCACTGCCTCTACTAGTGCAAAGATTAACCTGAAAGCAAGTAAGTTTTTTTTCATGCAAAGTCTATTTACGGGAATAACATGACATTTTATAATTAGACAATCTTGAGCTAACGGTCGGGTAGATTATATTCATCTGTGAGTGCACCTCATCTTTACGTTGCGCCAGAGACCTCGCAGTGGATAAAAAATAATGATAATGAAAAAATCAATTTGTTTATAATTATATTAATAGACAAGAAAAGGGGTTCCAATAATGATCATAGACACACAGCTGGCTCTGCTCCTCTATTGAACTGACGAGTCCTTTATTTTTACCGATTTTGGGATTTTATAATATTTATATGATTTAATTTACTCGATACCAAATGACGTTACGAACAGGGCTACGCCCTGTTCGTTCATAGCAGAAGAAGAAGAAGAAGAAAAGAAGACGAAGGATAAGAAGATGAAGAAGAAGAATGATCAGTGCTCTCCTACCCATGCACGATAAATGACTCAACGCGTGAATGCATCTAAACGTGCTCTCCGGACGTGCGTGCTGCATGCGAAAAATTGAAGGCGTTCTGGCATTCAATCACTTGTGAAAACATCTCCAGTGCACGGAGCGAGATTGAACGCAGAGGCACGCCGAGCGTGAAGGGTGACAAGCGACTCGTTCCGGCTTCGCCACTTCCTCGGGGCGAGAAAAACCAACCCCAGAAGACAAGGGTGGACGGGGCACGGGTCGAGGGCACTGCGGTTTCCAAATTGAAAAACGGTGACTTTGACCGATAATCCTTGCGTAACGCACTTAAAAAAGGGCAAAAAAAAGAGAAAATAGAGGCGGGGCTATATATCACGGAGGTGAGTTCGGGGATGTCATCTATTAAGCCGCGGGCGCGGGCGGACGAGGCTCCTTGAGAGGCGCTAAGGAAGACCGCCGTATGAGCTTTTAGACGTTGCTAAGTTTCCTTTGATAAAAAGTGAATTTACCGGGAAACTGGAAATGTTGTACGTGTGAGGAATTTGCGATTTGACGGTTGATTCTTATATTATGTAAAAGTTCGCGAGAAAGGCGATGGTGCCACTGGTTTTCTCTGAAATCAACTCCCAAGCTCAAAAAAAGCTCTCAAGTTGAGGCCAAAATGGAGGGGATATCCACGCTATCCTGAGAGTCCACCTCTACATCAAGACAAACTCTCCATGCAAAGATAAGGAGCAAATACGTTTGTTGTGATGCCGTGTTTTCAGTTTTAGAGTCCCCAAATAAAGTAATAGCCCTTTCAATGTATTTGCTTCCTATCTTTGCATGGAGAGTTTGTGCTGGTGTAAAGGTGGACTCGCAAAATAGCGTGGGATATCCCCTCCTTTTTGGCCTCAACTTGAGAGCTTTTTTTGAGCTTGAGAGATGGTTTCAGAGAAAACCAGTGGCACCATCGTGTTTCTTTTACATAAGAATCAACAATCAAATCGAAAATTCCTCACGCATGCAACGTATCCATTGCGAATATTATTTTCCAAAAGTTTAAGACACTTTAGTGCGCAATTTAATCTAAAACATCTGAAAATTTCAAAGGAAAATGTGCATGAATGTGGTCAAAAATACATTTTTTTATGAAGGGAAATTTGGCAACTCTGGAATGTTCATACGGCGTTCTTCTTCAGGACGACAGCGCGGGCCGGGCGGGCGTCGCGACGGAGGAGTCCCGGCCCGGGCGGGCGTCGCGACGGAGGAGTCCCGGCCCGGCCAACTTGGCGAGATTATTCTGCTCGGAAGGAGGAGCGAGGAGCGGGCGCGCGGGAAAATAGAAAAAATATTGACGAGAACTTACGATAATTGCGACACGATTTATCTCTCTCTCGATAAGACTACAAAACTCGATCTTGATTTATTATTCTGACTCGTTTCTCCTCCGCGGCCCCGGCCCTGGCTGCGCGCAGCACCACTCGCTAGGATTGCACTTAGTTGCCGGATTTTTCACAGCTCCACCGACTAACCAACTTTGATGACCCAACGACTTGATGGATTGAGGATGTAATTAGGAGAGTGCGTGGAACCAAAATTACAAGGACTTAAAGCTGAAAAGCTGATGAATTTTTCAACTTTTTCATCATTTTCTTTTCTTTTTCCTTTCTACTCTTCCCCTCCTCTTCTCTTCTCCTCCTCTTCTCTTCTCCTCCTCTCCTTCTCTCCTCCTCTTCTTCTCTTCCTCATCCTCATCTTCTTTTCGTCTTTCTCATACGTCTTTGCCACCTTTTAATTCTCCCTTCCCTCCTCCTCTTTCTCCTACTCCTTCTCCTACGTCTCTCCCACCTTTTAATCCTTCCTCTCTTCCTCTTCTTCCTTTTATTCCTACAGACTTCTTCTAATATCCTTCTTCTTCGAAACATTATCTTTCCTTTCCTTCTCATCCTTCTCCTTTCTCTTGATCTCTTTTTCCTTCACTTCCTCTTCTTCTTTCCCCCCCTTCTTCATCTTCTTATTTTTCCTCTGATTCTCTTCCTTCCACCTCATTCTTCTACCTTTCTCTTCTTCCTTCTTCTTCTGCAATTATTTTTCCTCCTCCTCTTCTTCCCCAACTTCTCCTTTCCTTCCTCCTCTCCTACTTCCCCTTCTCCTCCTCCTATTCTTCCTGTCAGTCCTCTCTCTCTTGCTGCTCATCTTCCTCACTTTCATCTTGGTTCTTCTTTCGTTTTGTCCCTCTACTTCCTTATCTTCTTCGTGTTTCTTTTCTTCTTTTTCACCCTTCATTTATCCTTTGGTTAACTCTTATTTTTCTTCGTCCCGTTCCTCTCCTTTATCCTATTCCTCTTTCCCTCCTTCGTTTTCCTGTTACCTCCTCTTTTCTTCCTCCTCTGTTTCATTTTATTCTTCTCGTCTTCCCGTTCCTGCTACTCCTGCCGCACCCGCTACTCCTCTTCCTTTTCCTTCGCTTTCTTTTCCTTCTTTGCAAAACGGCAGAACTGTCAACCCTGGCGGACGCAATTCAATCCGCACATTGTAAATATCGAACAAAATTAAAAGCATTTTGTCGTTGTCGTTTCATTACTTCTCTTTCTCTTCCTTTTCCTCCGTCTCCTTAACGTCGTCGCTCGGATGTACCTCTCCGCTCATGCCAGTATATCTCGGATCTCCCTTTGCAAACAGCCGGATTTAATGAGAATAGTTTTTCTCCGTGGGATTCGGTCGTTTTCTCAAAAAAGCACGAGATGTACATGTCTAAGCGAAAACGCGGTCACATAAATATTAATAGCTAAAGCAAGACACATCGCATTCGCAAAAGTTTTATTTCAGACAGACGACAAAGTAATTTACGGTATATTTCGAATGAGATCGCCGCTAATATTTCAGTGTTAGACGTCTACTTATTGCTTCAATCATTGAAGTATCTGATCGCGTAGAAATTGTCCGACTTGTTTGTGCGTGTTCTGGCGAAAGTTATAAGCCTCTTATCTCAAAGTAATGAAAAGTCGAAAAATCTATCATGTAGAGATAGGGACGCGTTATTGGAAGGATGGGGGACGGTCTTTTCCTTAAAGCATTGCTTTAACCAATAACAGATCAACGCGCCTTTCGTACTATCGTAAGAAGAACGGAGTTGAAGCGCCTTCAATTTTTCGTACATGCAACACGGTCATCCCTCGAGCACGTATAGTTGCATTCAAGATCGGTGTCTTCATCTGTCCGATATCTTAATGGAGGACATTGTTCTAATACGACAATGTAATAGATATTAGACAAGCTAGCTTCTGATTCTACTTTTAATATATATCGATGGGCAAAGTGCGGAACCACGTATTTCCATTGTGATGTTTCAAAATGTGTAATATTAATATTCTATTTTTCTTATGAGAAACAAACCAAGTTTATAGCTAGAAATGTTTACAGAATATTCTGCTAACAGAGAGAAAATATCAAGGAGGTTCTCAAGAGATTACGCTGATTAGTTCTTCAAAGAAAAAGTAAAGCATGACAGGAAATTTGCAACGTCGCAAGTGAAGAAACGCGGTTTTGCACTTTGGACATCAAAATGAAGATAGTAGCTTAAAGAATTTTAATTTTTATTGTTCGAGCCGCAAAACTATTGGCATGGAATGCAGCTAAACGGCACAAAAATAAAATGATCCCCTTGTAAATATATTCGGGATACTTGAGAGTGTTTTCCAGTGAAACCATCTAACTGCACAAGACAACCAATCGAACAAATGCACACAAGAATTATGAGCATTGAGTTTTTGTCAGAGTCAGTTACTGTTTTGTAGTTGTTATTATTCAATTTATTTGTAAATAGTTTCTTTCGGCAATAATGGTACAATTTTAAGATTTTCCACACTTGCGTCCCGTTTTGCGTAGGCAGTTTCAAATCAGCCACATCGACTTGCATGCGAGAACCACCACAGTGAATCGCCCTGTACACGCAGTACGATGAAAATATTTCAGCGCGCCCCGAGTTACCAAGAGGTCAGTTCTTATTCATCAGTGCACTAAATGCTTGGATTGGCGAAGTGTATTTCTGCACCAGACACGGACGACACGCTATTACTCGTGGGAGAGGCGTGTCTATGACACCACGAGTGCCTATTCTTTCGGCTTCCGCATTTGGATGATACATTGTGTCCTCGATTTAAAAACGCGGCCACGACTTATGTCCCTGACATCAAGGGTCCACTTTTGTTGCGAGGAGGGTAATTGTGTGCTTGCATTTGGATGTTTACTGAATATCCCGGAGAATTTTCAAAAATGCCGCTACTCTGTGCTATACGTAAATTATTTTAAAAATAGATATATTTACTTGAAGACCATCAAAAAATTTGATTTCATAATTCTTATTGTTTGCGTAGCTTCAAAAAGAACGTAGCTTTGCAAACAAGAATAGAGTTTCAAGCTGTCTTGGTGGGAGTTCAACTTGTTGAATTACGATGTAATTTTACGCCAATAATTGGCTCAGAGAGAGCTAAACCGCTCGTAACTTAATCTTTTGGAGAATCACTTACCGTTAGAAACAAATATTCTGTCTGTCTGAATCGACTTGAAAAAAACGGCTCTCTCAAAAAAAGTATCACCATGCAGGAGCGTTTCTTTTCTCGGAAACGGTCATAGAGGACGATTTGCATAGTCTGCGCACACGATTTTGAACTGATATTAGATTTAGGTGCTGAGCGACGGAGATAGAGGGTGCAAAATGATAACTACCTTACTATTTGTTCTGATTTCAAGCTGAGCTGAAAATCCGAGTGGATTACCGTCAATCAGGGGCTTCTTTTCTCTCGTAAGATATCCAATCACATAGCGGCTACCTGAGCTGCTTTGCGAGGTACATGATTAGTCACTTTGTCTACCACTGTCCACTATTTCGAGGATTTTTGCAAAAGGATTTATCGAGTGCAGAGAGAAGAAAGTGGGCCTTACTACCATCGATATTTGCAGAACATTGCAGAGAGCCGATGTTTGATGTATCGAATTCGTCAAATTCTCAACGTTTTCAAGTCATTTCACCACGAAAAAAAGCCCCTTTACCATTTTTCTCAAAAGCTAAAAATTTTGGCATCGACCGACCGGAAGAAATCATACGAACCGTCAGCCAATTAGAGACTACTCGCCTCATTGCCTTAATAGTAGGATATGCCACGCGGCTCCAAATTCAAATCATGACTTGTTTTTCTTGTTAGCAAGGGATGTCGAAGCGAAAGGAGAAAATTAACAAGAGTACTAAACACCTCTAATTTGATATGTATACAACACGGGCATGCATCCGGAAGACTCAAATAGATGCATCCAGGCGTCATATCATCAATGCTCATCCAAACGGTGATGGAATCTGGCAAAAAATGGAAAACCACCGGTGCAAAACGCCTTCCATTATTGATATATGTGACACGGCCTTCCAGAAAGCACGGATAGATGCATCCAGGCGTCACATCATCAGTGGTCATCCAACAGGTGATGGAATTCAGCAAAAAACGAAGAAGCACGGTACAAAACGCCTTCAATTCTTGACAAATGTGACACAGCCATCCGGAGTGCACGAGTAGATGCATCCAGGCGTCATATCATCAATGGTCATCCGAACGGTGATGGAATGTGGCTAAAAATGAAAAACCACCAGTGCAAAACGCCTTCAATTCGTGCTATATGTGACACGGCCATCCGGAGAGCACGAATAGATGCATCTAGGAGTCGTATCGCACACGACGCGTCTAAACGGGACGTTGTCCGAGGCTGTCCTGCAACGGCGTAAACGGATTAATTAAGAGAAACGGAGCCGACAGCCGGCGCACGGTATCGGGTGCGGCAGATAAAGATGACATTGATTGAGCGAGCCCTCGGCTAATGAATTTATTCGGGGGCGTAAATCAAATATGAAGCCGAACGGGTGGCAAAGCTCACCGTGGCGCGCCCCGGCTTCCTCCCGCCCCCCACCTTCTCCCCCTACGCCCCCACCTCCAGGGTCCCGATGTCGGGGTCTTGACTCCGGGTTCCGTCTTCGTCTGCAAGTTTTCACCTCATCCTCCTTTTGCACCCCCCCCCCCCCCCGCCCCCGCCGTTATCGTTGCCCCGCGGACTTTGAAATGGAGACGATTGCGAGTGTCGTCTGTCGCATCCGTTTTTGCCGGGTCTCTGGGTTTATTGCCACGTTGTATGAGGCCGTGGTTACAATACCTGGAATCCCCCATTTCCGAAGGGATGCTCAAATTTTCGAAATTTATTTTTATTTTAAAAATTCGAACGACCTAATTTAAAGGAAATGACTGCTTAGGTGAAAATAGCAAAAATCGACTTAATTCTGAAAAACACTAAATTTATGAGAAAACAGTAAGTGCGCAAATCAGACAAAACAGCAGATAATTTACATTTTTCTGCGATGGTGCTGTGCTTTCTGCTGTTTCGAGTGAAATATTATATGCTTTTATGCCAACATTCAACCTGACAATTTGTTTTCCGTCCAAAACATAACCGTGCAATCAAGCAGAACATAGCACGCACTGATATTTTGTCGTTTAACATGAAATGAATAGGGTCTATTTCATGAATTCGAAGATTAAATTCGTCAATTTTTAATCATCCGACCAATTTCTGGAAATCTTTTGGATAATTGCTGGCAATTTAACGAAAAGCGGATGCGGAGGATTTGTTCAATGAAAGTCTCCTTTTAGGTGCTGTTCGGTCTATTTTCTCAAAGGTTTCATTTTAACACTTACTGATTCTGCTCTGTACAACAGCGCAGTGGTAGAGTGCCCTTATAGGGGGAGAATGGTCATAGTAATCTTTATAGAATATGAAAGTTTTCCTCATTTTTGGCTGGTCTGCGAGTTTTAGGTTTTCATAGAGTTCATAATAAGTGGCTCGGTGTGTTAGGATTTTTCATCGAGAATTCTCTACTCTGCAAGCAGAAGAGCAGGTCGATTTCACAACATTTCAACGAAAGCAGGTCCCTCAGTCCTGGGCGCAACCGCATCAATCCGGACCGACTTGTAAACCTCAGCGAAAACCAAGATGCCATCTCAGAATTCAATTAATTTCCCGACTTTCAATCATAATTATTGCAAGTCCGCGAATTACCCGGCGGCCGGCAACCCCCACCCCTTTCATCTAATAAAAACTCGATATTTCACCCGCGCCGAAACGGGTGTCAGGCACCCCGCGGTTTGACGGCCGGGTGACCAGCGACGCACACTGTGGGGTTTAACTTCAGAATGCGGCCAAAACTAGAATCGTCGGATGATTCGAATGGGAGGGTCTCAAGAATTTTGAAATATGATTTTTCATGGAAATAAACCTTAATCATGTAGGCTTGAATTTTGATTTTTCAAAAATGTTGATTGCGATTTTTAAAACTTGATCGTCCATGGAAAAAGGGACCTCAATTTACAGTGATCACAGTGGAACAACAAAGATGAAAAAAACGGGAAACAAGGCTAAAAATACACAATTATGAAACCCGAGACGTTTCGACTCAACACTGAGTCATTTTCAGTCGGAAACAATAAAAAATTTTAAAAGAAAAACGCTAAAAACCTGAGCTCTACATGGTGGGGCCGGGATCTGAGAGAAAAAAAAAAAAAAAAAAAAAAAAAAAAAAAACCTAAATTAAAATTTTTTATTGTTTCCGACTGAAAATGACTCAGTGTTGAGTCGAAACGTCTCGGGTTTCATAATTGTGTATTTTTAGCCTTGTTTCCCGTTTTTTTTTCATCTTTGTTGTTCCACTGTTATCATCGTCTCGGGCTGCTCCTAAAAATTTGTATTTACAGTGATCATTGATATCGGAGTACAGAGGAGAGTTTTGCGATTTTTTAAGAAAGAGGGTCCCAAAATGTCAGACCAAAGTTAGAGTAATGGTGATTCTTTCCAGTTAAAAAAAAAAAAAACTCAGCTTCACGGATGAACTATATATAAGATTTTGATATTCCACATGATACAAAATCATAAGAGTAACGTAATACACAAAACGCCTGAGGCGCCAAGAGCTTCTGAGGGTTGAACCACGAGGCGATCAGGGGGCGGACCTCCTAGTTCTTTGAAATTAAATCTCCAACATCGATGATGTGTTGAAAGAATATATGATGCCAATCCCAAATATTGCTGCGTTCAAAAGCTCGTGACGAGTGAGTCCAAAATGGAATGCCTTCAACTCGCAGTGTAGGCAAAACGCGCTCTTAGAAGGTCAAAAAGTGGTATCACATGGTTAGTTCAGGGTGCACCATCGCTACCATCCGTATACGCCGAGTCCAGAGAATAATGCAACTTCGTGCCCTCGATTTGCGCAAAATAAAATTACTCGTAACTCATTCTTTAGGATACAAAATGGCGGCGCCTCTAAATGGGAAGAAGAGGAGAGCGAGTGAAAAAGGGTTATTGCCTAGCTTTGACGTTCATCACCTGCTCCAACTGTTACCAACTTTATGGTCAAAGTTTAAGATAAAAACTGTTTTTCAAGAGTGATGCACAATTTTTTTTTCAAAATTGAGTCCACTTTTAAATGTATTATTTAAATTAAATTTATGGAAATACAGGCAAATAAAACATTATTATCTACACTTTTGAATTATTTGCGTGCCGAAGCCGCCATTGTTTTTGTTCTAAGTGCTCCTCAGATGCCTGAGGCAATCAGAGGTGGATCTTCCGGAGGCAATTTTCTCTGTAAAGGTATCCTACCTCCAGCCAAGCTAAAGATCAATTCGGAATAGTTTTGGTCGGGTTTCGAGGTCAAAAAACCACCCCGTGCGACGACGCAGGAAATAAATGCGGGCGGCTGACCAGCGCCGAAAGCTGAGCCTGGGTCCGGGGTGGAGCGAGGGGGAGGGGCTCATAAACCACATGACTCTAATCTTGCCCGCGTTTTATGAACATTTTATTGCCCGATAAGTCATTTGGCCTCTCCCCCGCCTCGTCGGGCACCGGATCCCCCCTCCCCGCCCCGTTCCTCTCGGGCTTCGATTTACGCTGTGAATGGTCATGTTCGAGTCATCGATGTAAATTAAGTTTCCACTCCACACTTGAGCGCCTCATTACGGGGTCGAGCGCGATTTAGGGGTGTCATTCCAAGCTAACGGTGAGAGGGGTGGGGGTAATTTCCCGCAGGGTTTTCCCCCTTTTTTATGGTAATTCAATGCTTTGAGAAAAGGTAGTGGTGGCGTTTCACGGCTGAAAATTTAAAGGAAGCGGAATTGACGCGAAGTCGAAGAGATGGAAATGAAGGTGGGAGAGATTCCCATTATGTTTACAGAAATTTTAATGATGAAATAATGGTTAGCCAAAGTCAAATAAGGCGTATCTTCAATAGGTCAATCGCGCTGGTCATAGAATCGTGTTTTGATGCTTGATTCTTTTCCTAGAGTATATAGAGTCGTAATGTAAGTGGGAGAGCTGGCGCCATGTTCTGCTCGACGAGTTCCGAGCCCGGTGTGCGGGGTCACTTTTTCGATACATATTCGATATAAAAAAAATGGCGGTGTGGAATATGGCCGGGTCCCCGTGTATCGCAAACAATCGATTATGTATCGAAAAAGGGACCCGGCGCCGCACAGGAATCTCGGAATTTGGGACCTGGAAAATGCTTAAAAGTGGCGCCAGCTCTCCCACTTGCATTACGACTCTATGTACTCTATGATTCTTTTAGATTAGCTAAAAATAATAAGATCCGTCTAAACGACAACTTTCTACATTGAATATTAACCGAGATATCACGTTTTGAAAAATTCGGCTTATGACGTCATCCACCACGATAGTGACATCCTTGGTTTCTTTCACCTTGCTTTCATGCTTCAAATGTATTATCACTCCTTTCTTTCTACAGTTTCTTTCAAATCCATTGCTGCAGTATCATCGTTTCAATTCCCACCAGACATTGTGCGGTTGCCAGTCGGCGCGAAAGAATATTAGCGCCTACGAGCCTGCAGGAATACTTCACGCATTGCGCTAAACACACTGCGGTCGCCGGTCGGCGCAAAAAGCATACTGGCGCCTACAAGACTGTAAGAATACTTCACGCATTGCGCCAAAGACAGTGCGTGTGACTTGGAATCAATGTGGAAGAAACCAAGGGTGTCACTACCGCGGTGGATGACGCCATAAACCGAATATTTCAAAGCGCAATATCGGTTAATATTGGACGTAGAAAGTTGCTGTTACGACAGATCTTTGTATTTTTAACTGATTGACAAGAATCAAGCATCAAAACAAGATTCTCAGACAAGCGCAGCTGATCTATTGTTACGTCGCAAATCTATCCTCATACCACGTTTTTTTTTTTTTTTTTTTTTTTTTTTTTTTTTTTTTTTTTTTTTTTTAAAGAAAACCAACCAACACTTTTCCTTGAAATTCTTCGTAAAAATTCAATTATTCAAAAATATTCTCGTGGGATCTTAAAAAGATATTTATGTCAGTTTTTATTCAAGAATGAAACAAAATTGGAGATTTTTTAACGTTGCAATGGAATCCTCATTTTTTGATCGTTAGCACAGATATCTCTTGGTGTTTTAATTCTCAGCCTGTCTAGTGGTCCATTATATCGCTCGATTAACTCGACAGATAGCGCTGGGAACAGTCGTACTTTGGCGGCTCCTCCGAACTTAGCCGGCAGATTTCGCAACGACGTCATTAAGCTATCTGGCGGGCGGCTAATGAGGCTCCCTTGGCGCGCGACCCGTCGGAATTTGAGCCGGTGATAATGCAACGCGATGCGATTCATAACCTCGGCGCCCCCTCCCCCTCCCTCCGCTCTCCCGTCTATTCATGTGTCATTGGTGAGATAAATGATTCAGAATGGGGGGGGGTGGTTTGGAGCCCCCGACGTCCTAGAAATTTGGGGGTGCGTCTGCGGTAATGAACTCGAACATTGGTCGAGGGAAAAAAAAAACTAATTGAGCATCGGTACCTAAAAAAAATCAGAGACCCCGCATAGATAGCTATGCTGTAATGACTTTACAGCAACTTTTGTCAAGAGGAAGAAGAAGAAGAGGAAGAAAAAGAAGAAGAAGAAGAAGAAGGCGAAACAGAGGGAGAAAAAAGAGGAGGAGAAGAAGAAGAGGACGAAGGAGAAGAAGAAGAAGAGGAAGAAGGAAAAGGAAAAGAAGAGGAAGAAGGAGAAGAAGAAGAGGAAGAAGGAGAAGAAGAAGAAGAAGAGGAAGAGGAAAAGGAAGAGGAGGAGGAAGAAGGAGAAGGAGAAGAAAGAGAATAATAATGAGAAGAAAAAGGAGAAGAAGAAAAGTATACAGCAACTTCGGTTTGCCCCACACAGACAAAAATTGTGATTTTGACTGATGTGTGTTCTATTTATAGACTCCTCATTTCCGGCATGAACAACAATGAAAAGTCGTGTTTGCACTTAGAACTCGACCATTTTCATCAAGCCTTCATCAATAGTAATAATTTGACTTGAGGTGTTTCGGACAATAACCCTCCAAGTTTTGTCAGTGGAATTAAATATTTTTGGCAATAAAATAGCTCACATAAGTGATGAGGACGCGCTGTGTTCAAGACTGCATGCCTCCAAGCTTTGGCTGTCATCAACTTACCTGCAACATAGGAAAACAAACATTTGTTACATACGTTTAACATTTGCGTTTCATTTTAAGCAAAAAAAGTTTTATTTCTAGATAAATATTCATAATATACTCCTCGTGCCGTTTATTTTGTACGTTCACGTTGACGGTAATGCGTCGGTGACAAAAGATTCATGTTTTGATGAATTGCTAGAAAGCTGCAAATGCATACATGGCAGGGTACGAATACAATAAATGAACAAAAGGAACGTTTTCTAAGAGCTCATGCATTTTTTCTCCGCGCCTGTCAAGACGAGACAAGCTATTATGCTCGCAAATTCTTAAACTATTCATGATTTCTTGTAGAAAAATCAGAGGTCAGGACACCTCATAGCTCAGGGCAGGGTCCTTGCAACGAGGTTTTGAAGCTTTCAGATTTTCCCCCCAAAAAACCGCCTTTTTGCACGCCTTTAACGTGCAAAAGTGAAGCTTGACGGCTTGAGAGGGGGTCCAAAGAATTATGAAGATTCCACCAACTGACAGTTACGTAACAACGACAGTAACATGAGAATGTTCACTTTTAACACTTTCGTATGCATGCATTATATTAAAAAAATTATCTTTCGTACATAATCTTTATCCTTTTTTTCTATGGTTCTGCTACTAGGGGATCCACATGACCTCAACTTCGGGTCCCATGCCCGAAGTTTTTTTTTCCGTGTGGGGAAAAAAGGCTAAAGGATCGACTACGACTAAGGCCCTATGCATGAACTTAGTCCACGCAACGAGTATAACCTCGACAAAAGTCATTTGAGCCGGCTCAAAGGCATGAAGCTTCATTTTGGCGCGTTTTCGCACGCTTCCGCGCCTGCATCCCCGCGGAGCAAATCCGAGCCGGCGAGCGCTTAATTTTTTTCCCTCGCGACTGACAACTAAAGTCACGAGTCGACAAAATGAGAGCCATGTCCGGGGTGGCCGCAAGAAGTGACAGCTAAAAGCGCCGCAGATTTCGTCCCCGCGCGGGCGACGCGGGGGGACGCGGAGAGGGGAGGGGGGCTTTGAACCCTCGGGCAGTCGGGGATCAAAGGGGTCTGAGAAAAGGCAAAAAGCCGCCATGACGGGACTCACTTGTCATACAACGCGTATCCGATCTGTATGAATATTTATCCCGACGTCGACTTATGTTCCTGCCTCGGAGCCGGATTCATCCCGAAAATACCGAATTATGGTTTCGATGAAGTCCCTTTTCAGCTAAAATGTATTGATCCCTAAGCGAAGGAACGTTTTTTCATTCCAAGGTTATCAAACCAACGACCTTAATATTTTCCACATTGGAGGATAGGGCGATTTGTGACCAGAATTTCGCTGATTTTTTATAGTAATCTGTGGGGAAAAAATCAATGGAATTTTTAATGAAAAATGTCCGATGGTTAAAATTACAAATTATAAATGGAAATTTTGCAATGCTAAAATGTAATTGTCTTTTGTCGTCTGAAAAACGACGAGTTAAGCCTTTAATCATAGTTTTAGGAACAATATTCGTATATCTGTCACTATGAACCAAATATGACGTCACGATCACCCCATATTGAAGAGCTAGAGAAAATTGATCGTATGACCATACCCATATTAGGTTTTGGAGCGAGAAGTAGTTGCAAAGATTGCACAGTTTTTTCGAAGAGAGTTTCTACTGTCATGCCGCTTAATATGATAATTTCCATCGTACTATTTACTACAGACAATTGTGAGATAGCGATCTCTGCCACGACTAAATCACGTCTGAAAGCTTATTTCACGGTGTAAATCAATTGCACTGAGAGTTCCGAAAAATAAGTAGCACACTGACCTAACGCTAGGTAAAGTTTTCTTTCGTTCAGAATTGTTGTCATTATGATCGATTTAAAGTAGATTCTACCATTCAAAGAACTTAGATTAAAATCATCTCGAGTTTTATTTGTTTTAACTTTCGAACGAATCTGGAGTACTCGAAGCACAAATATCATATTTTTCATTCCGAGCTAACTTATGTAGAGGCAATGACTGAATGAGACTTCTTGGAAGACCGAGGAGAGTATTTTGAACCCGGAGCGTCTCATTCAGTGGCGTGGTGTGAACTGCGATGTATCGATTGTTCTGCCATTTGAACCAATGGTAAAGAATCGATTATTAAGGTGTTCGCTGCGAACACCCTGTTTATCGATCCTTTTCCATAGGTTTAAATGGCGTAACAATCGATATATCGCAAAGCACGCCACGCCACTGGTCTCATTCTTACAGGACTGAAGTGCACCGCCAGACACTGAGAGAATATTTCATGCTTAGCAGATTATGCAAAGTATCTTTCTCTTTTGTGCATTGCACACCCGCCATTTTTACTTTGACTGGGTTGAATTAGAGGAAAAATTGTCGCACACTATCGCAACGTAAGAATAAAGATAAAGGTTCCAATGAAGTATCTTCTTTTTTCCCATAATCAGTGTTTCAAATTTTGGATGCTCCATAGCTCAGTCATCTCAAAAAATAATAGAGGCTGGCAGAAAATCGGCATATGGCCTTAAACTTTTATCTAATGGATGTTAATATTCCTTTTCCAAGAATGACAAAATATCATAAGAACAAAGTCAAACAGGAGACCGGTTCATGAGCCGCCATGTAAACGAACCAATGAGTGTTAAACATACATTTCCTGCCGAGCCGATGCCGATATTTTCCTGCTTTTCGATACGAAATTTCGGGGAAATTTTTAAATGTTTTTTCTCCGATTTTTCAGAGAATTTTGTTCGTAATTTGATCTAGAATGTCTGACAAATTCAAGAGAATACATTCGTAACTTTTTTCAAGCATAAATATTTTCTCATAGGAAACCGGGCAATATTTGAATGTTCATACGGCCTTACGGCTTATTGTTAGCACTGCGGTATTACTCACAGACATTTTAATTTGTCCCCACAGGTCAGTACTGTGCTTATCAAAATGAATGTAGTGTCGAAACGGACGAAGAAAAAAAATAAAAAATAATTAATCCTTAAAAAAAAAAACAAACAAACAAACAAAAAACGAACAGCTCGTTCATCAACGCGAATACCTTGATCCGTTTCATAAGAATGCAACACGGCTCGAACCTGCTCCTTTACGGGGCAATAAAAGTCAACAGGTCGTCACAGCGTTGGCGTGGGCGGAAGGTGGGGGGCGGGTGCATTCGCTAAAACATCCTAAGGAACAGTCGAGTCCCGAGATTCCTTAGCGTCCGCTGAAGGCCCCCCCCCCCNCCCGATGGTGTTGAAAGCACTTGTACCGTGCGCTCGTTAAGGCTCGCCCCATAAAAATTACAACTTTTCCATTTCCGGTGCGCGGACTCGACACCTCGCCAATGCGCGTTTTCGCAGTAAACAAAACGATAGCGAACTATGGACGGGGGGAGGGGAAAGGGGAGGCTTTTCAGGAATTAATGAGGGAGAAAGCACGCCTCACGCTGCTCATTAATTTGAACAAGGCTCGGTGTCGTAAATACGAGAGTCCCGACCGTATTTTTTTTATATTAATTTTTCTTCTTTATTTTTGCCGTGTAGATTTAAACACACCTTTTCTATAGTGCATTTTGAGGGTTGAGCTTGATAAACACGCCTTCTTTTACGCAGTCTACGACGCAGGTGCTTTCTGCAGCGAATAGTCGCAATTTTCCTAAATAAACACCTTGGACTTTTGCATCGAGTGAGGTATTTCAGGCTTTTTTTGTGTATTTGATTTGGAGCTTTTGAAATTGGACTTGCGAGTTACCGGTAGGGTGATGTAAACTTACTGTTGGTTATTTAAGGACCTGAAATGGGGGTTATATATTACCACGCTACAAAAAAACATTACGAACATTCGCAAGTTGGTAACACTTGGCTTCGTCCATTCAAATGCATGTAAAACAATCGCTGTCCATCGAGGCTTGCTGTACTATTATCGGCATCAATTTATAGAAGGGATATTTGATGGGAAAACAGCTTTTGCTATGCGGGAAGCGCTCCAGGAAGGCTTTAAAGTTAAGTATAACGTGTTATTAATGCTCGAAAAAAGTTTTAAATATTTCTCTTAACAGTTTTCAGGCATTTTATTGAGTTAAATAGAATTCTTTTAATTATTCGAATACACATAAAAGATCTAGGTATGGAATTCGGACCCTGCAGGTAGAAATTTTGCAGCGTGTTTTTGCCAGAGGAAAAGATTTGACGAAAATAAGTTAATCAAAAAAAAACTGGTTTAAGAAGTCAGCGTGACTGGATGCTACCTCGGGAGTCTTGAGCTTGAATCACGGCGTTTGCCGTGCTTTTAGATAAAAGAGCATTGAGAGTGCCCGAAAGCAGAGAAGCATGAATATGCACGAGGGACATCTTCCCATCTCCTCGAGATAAATTTTAGAATAAATTTAAGAGACTTTCTCCTGAGGTCAGTCCCTGGTGGCAATCAAAAGTTAGGAAAAGAAGTATCGGAAAAAAAAGAAGAGACCCGGAGAGAGAAAATTTCTGAAATTGTTGAGTTAAAAATGAATGGAGTTGTTATTAAACAGCGTTTAGCGAAAAAAAGCCACCTGACATTTTCATAAAAATTGAGTTAAGAATAGTTTTGAGCTTCACTTGAAGTATATTATCTACTGGTAAAAAGCTTATGCCCACAAGAAGATGTTCATAATTCACAAAAAGGGTTTTATAATTTGTATCTTACATTAGCTCTAAGGAGCTAAAGTAAGATAATGGTTTCATGGAGGGGTGTAACTTTATAATAATTTTTCTAACTTCCGATTCCATGTCTTTTGGTTCACTTTCGCCGAACGTCATCTCATCCTGCCCTTCTTAAAAATACTCAAAATTTTGATATTTATCTTGACTTATACGTGCGTGAAGTTTTTATTATTGCTGTAAGTCGAGATATAACTGAAGGCGTTGTTTGTAATCAAATCGTATTTGATCCGAACAATGAGGATAACGTAATCTCCTTCAATGCTACTAGTTGCTGAATAAAGGAAAAAATATTTTCGTAACTTAGTACTGAAATTATCTGTACAGGAACGTCTTTTGTGATGTTTAACATAAAAATATTTACCAAATATCAAACTATCCATGTTTTAAATTCCCGCAACAACACTGAGAGCTCATCGGGAGTAAATCCTAGAACGACCATAGTAGGTAATCTTCTCAATATTAGCAAACCGCTCCACACTACCCTGCATAGAAAGAACCACATAAGTTGCGTAAGACTCATGGAAAGTCTGTGTGGAACCGCCGGTCTCTGGTCAGTTTGCTTGATGCGACTTATCGAGCACCAATGTGTGGCGTCGTATCGCCGCAAATTGAAGGCGTTTTTAAAACTAGCGCGTGTTCGATGCGTATCCTCATACTGGAAAAACGCGCCGAGTCTGAGAGCCGCGGCTCCGGATCACACGCATACACACATCGTTCTATTCAGGGTTCCTGAGATGGAAAAAAAAACACATTGGATCTAGAGTCCAGACTCTTAAAAACATCGACAAGAAAAAGTACACTTGATTCCATCAGAATCTCGCTTAAATCAAGAACCAAGCTTCTTAATTTAAGCGGATTTCGTTTTGATTCAAGCAAAAATTCGATTGAATCAAGAGTATTTTTTCTTGTGAATGTTTTCAAGAGTCTGGACTCTAAATCCAATGTGTTTTTTTTTTTTTCAGTGCACCATGTAGGGCTCAGGTTTTCATAGTTTTTTTTTTCTTTTTTTTTTTCTTTCTTTTGAATTTGTATCGTATTTCCAACTGAAAATGACTCAGTTTTGAGTCGAAACGTCTCAGTTTTTATTAATTGTGTATTTTAGCCTTGTTTTCCCACTGTTATCATTGCCTCGGGCTACTCTTTTCGTATCCATGATACCCACCCAACCACGTGCTGGAGTTCCCGAGGAAAATCTTTTTCCAGCTCAGCGCGGCATCCCCAACAATGGGAAATCGCTGCGATCTGGCTCGGGGAACTAATGTACGAGGAAGTTGGACTGCACACAACTTAGCGTTGATTCCCTTTGTCATTTGCTACTTGATTTAACTCGCGAAAATGTCGACCGCCGTCTCGCAAGCCTGAGTCGGGACGACAGAAAAGCGTCGCCTCAGCTCCGACAGCGGCGCTACCGGCTCGTGCCATTAGCATCAGCTTCTCAATCGTGAAAATTCGGGTTTCAGTGCGATCTGGCAACGCTGCCTGACGCAGCAGCCGCCCGGCTCCACGGCGGGGAACGTCCCTCTTTTGCATGGAAAATTAATCGCTTGTTTGCGAAATTTTCTCGCTGACCGTTGCCGGATTCCCGCAACTTTTCTCCGAGTCGATTGTTGAATCGGTTCCGAATGAGTTTGATCGATGGCTCCCTATCTCCACAATGATATAGATTAAGCGAATGGACTACTAGACAAAGTACGAACTACAACATTCTGACCCATGTTTCTTAACCAAAATTTCACGTAAAACAGGATGAGCACAACGAAAATTACCGAAATCAACGCCTTACGAAGATATTCAATGATTCTTGATGCGTGAATTCAAACCACCCGCTCATGAAAACTCAATGCTCTTCGTGATTCACATCGCGCACTGAACGTTATCATGAATGTCTCTGCGATTTAAAAAAACTGGCAACCTCAATCTTGACACTTTGGCTCAGCTATCGCTAATTGCTTATAGTTTGAACGACACATGGTGGGAAATGAACATTGCTCGATAGAGAAGATTGCCGAAAGGTTGCCGTTGGTTTGGGCCCTAAAAGCTCCATGACCAATCTTCAAATTACAAAAATATCCGTACTTTCCCCACTTAGACACTCGAGTTCATGCCAAAGAGGTTTACGCGCTTTTGGACTGCGACAGAACATCCGCCGTTTTGATTCTCGAATTAACTTTCAATGTTCAACTGGCAGCACACGATCCTAGGTCGCAGTCTGAAATTTCCGGGTCGTAAATGTGGATACACGGCACATGCACTCGTCCATGTCGACGGTCAACGTTACAGGGTGCCGGAGGCCGAAATCATCGCAGCCGAACAAAGTTTCGGGCCGGGAATAAAAAGTTGAATTCGAAATAGGGCGCGCGGCACTGGGACTGGGCAGTTGGGAACAGAAGTTGCGGGCAGAATCGCGTTTTAATTTGCTCCCGTCAGTTGTGATTTCGCGAGCATGAGTGTGACTCCGGCCGTATTCCTGTGTAACTCCGGTCGGACCCCCGTGTAACTCTGCTTCGCGGACTCGAACGTGACGGCAATGAAATAGAGGCATACTAATCGAGTTATTGTAAAGTTGGAGTTTTACGAATGACTTGAATATGCCCTCTGAGGCAGCAGTATAATCAGAAATATTCCAACAACCTTTTTTAAAGGAAAAAAGAAAAAAAGAAAAATGTTACAAAAAAATAAAAAAGGAAAAAAAAGGGAAAAAAGAAAAAAATACGAACTGACGTTATGTCTGCCGAAAAATTTTAATTTAGAGGGGGAGATTATGATATTTAAGATTTATGAGGACATCATCAATATGTGTCACTGACTCACTGGTCTCTTCAAGACGCCATTAAAGGTGTCAAATGGACTATATTTTGCAATTAGGAACTACAATTTCTAGCTCAGATTAGAAACAGTGCACGCACCATTACTTTCTCTCTGTAGATATGTACTTTAACGGATGAGCAAGAAATTAAAGTTCCTAATTGCAAAATGCAGTCCAAATGACGTTATCTGCCAAAACAGCCGGATTAGGATACAACTGGCCAACATTTTCCAGCAATAGCTAAAAGTATATTTCTTTATGACGTCATTAATCGTTTTCAGATGACGTCATCCCTCGAATTCGCTCAAACAACGTAAAGTGCGCACCATGAGTCGGAAACCATACTTTTATGATGTGCCTATCATGGTTTTCGTGCCGTATTACCCCTAAATGATCTGTTCACACGGCTGTATCTCTTATGTGCAATAAGCCCGTTCATGTAAGCGAATTTTCAGTGTAGTTGCAGGCATTAACACCATGCTGCAATGCATACGACCGAACCTATTTTCTTTCAGGGCAAATGCGCCATTTTCGCATAAGGCCAAAAAAACGGTTGCTTCGCTGAGAAACGCAAAACGATGCACATTCATTTTGGGAAGCACTAGCGTATTTGATACACTGGGAAGTATCGAATGATCTCGCAACAATAATATGAACTAAACGTTTGCAATAACGATTCGCAACGATTCCAGTTCATAGTTACGCATTAAAAGAGGGTATAAAAATGTAAGTGTGCCCTAAAACCGGATGCGAACCTTTACAACCAGCACTGTACGCTCAATTGAAACGGAATCGATAGTTTGCCGAGGCCCTTTGCCTTTTATAGAAACTGCATCTTACTCAAACGGCACACTGAAAAAAAAATCTCGGTGTATTTATTAAGAAAAGGGTAAAATTACCAAGAATTCAGGGTTCTATTTGATCCCAGTTTTTTCTTGGTAAAATTGCCATCAATGGAATTGGTAATTTTACCGAGAAATCTCGGTAAAATTATTGACTTTCTCGGTAATTTTACTGGACCCCGGTAAAAATTCCAATATTTTTAATCGACTGTGGTAGAATAACCGAGATAAAATGGCAAAGTTATCGGGAATTGATTACCAATAAAAGTGGTATTCTTACCTGAAAAAAAAAAGTAAAAATACCGGTTTTTAGGTAAGCTTACCAGTCTGTCCTGGTAAAATTATCAATAGTTGGTAAAAAAAAGTGAGATGGTAAAGGTACCAACGGACCTTGGTGAAAACGCCGAGAATTTTTCTTCAGTGCAAGGAGCCATAGTGGCTGTTATAGGCATCCTACCCGGATACGAGCACTTAGCGCCATCAAAGATCAACCCGGACGATTCGAAATGTTCTCACATAATTTATGTTTTTTTTGGGGAGGGGGGGGACTGAGGAAGGGCAGAGATGAAATGAGTCTCGATATAAATATTAATGTAATACATATCAATTATTTAAATGAGGTTCTTAATTCAATCAGTATTCGTTTCGTCATGGGTGTCAATTTCTTTGAATGAGGGACAAAACTTAATTTAAAAAATATCTTTAGTGAAAATAGTGTTTTAACACCAAATTAGTTTTTATTAAAATCAAAGATAAATCTTAAGAAAAAAAGGAAGAACTTTTCTCTTAATTAAAGAAAACACTGAAAAAAAAAAAATTTTCAGTGCACCATGTAGGGCTCAGGTTTTCATAGTTTTTTTTTTCTTTTTTTTTTTCTTTCTTTTGAATTTGTATCGTATTTCCAACTGAAAATGACTCAGTTTTGAGTCGAAACGTCTCAGTTTTTATTAATTGTGTATTTTAGCCTTGTTTTCCCACTGTTATCATTGCCTCGGGCTACTCTTTTCGTATCCATGATACCCACCCAACCACGTGCTGGAGTTCCCGAGGAAAATCTTTTTCCAGCTCAGCGCGGCATCCCCAACAATGGGAAATCGCTGCGATCTGGCTCGGGGAACTAATGTACGAGGAAGTTGGACTGCACACAACTTAGCGTTGATTCCCTTTGTCATTTGCTACTTGATTTAACTCGCGAAAATGTCGACCGCCGTCTCGCAAGCCTGAGTCGGGACGACAGAAAAGCGTCGCCTCAGCTCCGACAGCGGCGCTACCGGCTCGTGCCATTAGCATCAGCTTCTCAATCGTGAAAATTCGGGTTTCAGTGCGATCTGGCAACGCTGCCTGACGCAGCAGCCGCCCGGCTCCACGGCGGGGAACGTCCCTCTTTTGCATGGAAAATTAATCGCTTGTTTGCGAAATTTTCTCGCTGACCGTTGCCGGATTCCCGCAACTTTTCTCCGAGTCGATTGTTGAATCGGTTCCGAATGAGTTTGATCGATGGCTCCCTATCTCCACAATGATATAGATTAAGCGAATGGACTACTAGACAAAGTACGAACTACAACATTCTGACCCATGTTTCTTAACCAAAATTTCACGTAAAACAGGATGAGCACAACGAAAATTACCGAAATCAACGCCTTACGAAGATATTCAATGATTCTTGATGCGTGAATTCAAACCACCCGCTCATGAAAACTCAATGCTCTTCGTGATTCACATCGCGCACTGAACGTTATCATGAATGTCTCTGCGATTTAAAAAAACTGGCAACCTCAATCTTGACACTTTGGCTCAGCTATCGCTAATTGCTTATAGTTTGAACGAAAAAAAAAACCACACATTGGATCTAGAGTCCAGACTCTTAAAAACATCGACAAGAAAAGATACTCTTGATTCAATCAGATTTAAGCTTAAATCAAGAACCAAGCCTCTTAATTTGGTGGATTTCCTTTTGATTTAAGCTTAAATCTGATTGAATCAAGAGTCCTTTTTCTCGTCAAAGTTTTCAAGAGTCTGGACTCTAGATCTAATGTGTTTTTTTTCGCCAATGAATAATCTTTTCTTAATTTGTATGCCATTTCTCAATAATTTTTCCTATGCAAAAAATAAAAACTCTCGGAGTCACAGATCTTATAGTCCCCCCCCCCTCCTCAGAATTCGAGCATAGTAACTCGCTTCATCACGAGAGCTCGTATACAAAATCGATCTGCAATCGACCGCTAAAAGCATCAAACCGGTAGAGCCTGCACCGGATTCATATTTCCCATGCTTTTTCTGTTGCAATTACCAAGATGAAATTCTTAAGGCGAGAGCTCTATCGCTTCGTTCGGGGGCGAGAGTGCTCATTCATGTCATAAACCGAGGAGCTTTTGTTCGGGACAAGATGCCTTGACTTCAATTAGGTACTGCCGAGGAAATGATGGCGGGAGAGGAACTATCTACCGGACTGGGATCGTCTCCTCGCTCCGCTATTGAAGACGTTATGAACACGTGAAGCATGAGAATTGTGTACCGTTCGGATTTCACACTCGTGTAGGCTCGTAAAGAGCACTGCAAAAAGGGTGAAAAGATATTTTTTCCTTAATGTATTCACAGAGGGAGACATAAATAACGTTCTTCATTTAAAAGCATTTTTTTTGTTCTAAGAAGTCTCCCAGACAAGACATAATATGTTTACAACATTGGGCAAATATTGTCAGTATTGTCGCAATATCTACATAGTACTGACAATATTTTATATATATTGTCAGTATTGTCGCAATATCTACATAGTACTGACAATATTTTGATAATATTTTAATCAGAATGATTTTTTTTAAAAATATTTAAAGAATCTTTATTTAGTATTTTTAAAAATAACATGTTTACCCGAAATATTATAGAAATATTTTCACAGTATTGGCACAGTATTTCACAGTATTTTAAGTATTGGTACAGTATTTATGCCAAAAGGAAATATGGTGTACACTTTTAACATTGGCTCAATATTTAACCAATATTGGCCCAATGCTTGCATAAATATCCAAACAATATTGTTTAAATATTGGCTAAATATTTCTGTCTTAACTGGGCTCCTCATGATTTGAATTTTTTCAAACAAGAACATTTTTCCTTATTCGATTGAATCTTTTTTACTTATTTATTTAAAGAAGGAATAGATGTTATTTAGTGGCAATTCATGCAAGTTAGCAACACTGTTCTTTCTCTATTTAAATTCATTAAAAATCTCAATTTTAGGTGAGACAAGGTGCCTCGCCAAGAATCGATTGTTTGTTTATTAACATACGTTTAAATTGAGAAAAAATAGTGTTGTCAACTTGTAATGACCGCCAATGGTTTAATTGTACGTTGACCTTCGATTCTCGTAATCAAAGTGTTGACGAAAAATTCGAGTTTCCCGTGTCAATAATGACCCTTGAAGTAAGACGGGCACGCTCAAAAGCTTTAAATTTAACGTCTTGAAAACAGCTATTTCCTTTCAGGTAAGACTCATTCGTAAGCCACTCTATCATGATAATTCTTTCTTTTTAAATGATTTGAGGTTTTTTTTTTTTTTTTTTTGTCATGACAATAATAATGGGTCCTAGATATACGAGATGACTTGAAATACAGCAGAAGACAGGCTGACGGGTCCTATTCGGTAAAGCGATATACTCAAGTTAGGTTCGAACCTAAGAATACAACTATTTAAACTTTGGTGTATTGCACAGTATCACGCCCAATTGAAGGCGTTTTATATTTGTCCGACCGCGACCCACGGAGAGTGGAGTCCTGACGTGTTGACTTCGATTGCCACTAAATCTGCATTCGTAAAGTGAAAAAGGATAAGTAATATTCTTAATGTTGTCACAAAAAGCCTACTTTGGGCGACTTTTGGGGTTAAAATAAAAATTTCAAATTTAAATTCACTAAATGTTGAGAGTCTGAATTTTGTATTTGACCAAGTTTTACAAAAATCGGTTTACCAGGCGCAGAGATACGTATCGTAGAATTTCTTCGACAAACAGTTTATTCTCATTTAATTTAAACAATATTACGGATTTGAACTAAGCCCCCTATTTCTCTCTTAATGTGCACTTTTAAGAGGCCTTGGAGCACATAGTGTTAGAGAAACTAACTAAACTGTGAGATATGTAGTTAGAACGCAAATGATTGAGTATTCGATTGAGTGGTTCATTCATTCAGAATGATCGATTTAGCATATTTCAAACTTCCATAACCTTTCCCGGAATAAGGCTCGAAGTAGCAGAGCAACACAGAGTGGATTAGGAAAGCTGCTGCGATAGTTATCTCTGTTACTCCATCATTTTAGCGTCGGTCAAATAATCCATGGTGGATTTAATTTGACTCCATCATATGCTCTTTCGATCCCTTTCTGGCATTTCACTACTATGATAAAATCACAAATGAATCTTTAATGAGCTACGCTGATGTGTTTCAACTAATCACGCATATGATTTGGGTCAGTATTGACAGTAAATCGATACGAGATGCACTGTTTACATTTTGTCACTCTGTAAAAGTTGCCGCCTCTTTTAGCTGCATGTTTGCCAGATGGTGCTGAAAATTCAGCACATTTCCCCATTAAACACACTGTAAAATACATACTTTTTTACACAATCTGGCAACCTTGTTTTTCATGCATGTGTTTCTCAGATTCCACCATCAAAAGTTTTCAAATTTAAAAAAAAAAAAAAAAAAAAAGTAGAAACAGAGGTTGGAAACCGCATCAATGATTCGCATGTCTCACCATTTTCACTGTCAACGTTTCGTTCCGTTTTTGTAGGTGCACACAGATTTTACACTGCGCTGAAAAAGTTCTGCACGTGATCCTTTAGCCTATGCTACTCCGAGGAAAAACACGGTAACTGCATTACTTTAACGCATCGTCTATGTTTGTACTTTATTTTCTTCTCCAGAAATTCACGTGCTCTTTTCCGCGATCTGCTGAAATTGTGCGCCGGCTGAAGTAAATAGTCATCGTCAATCCTTCAGAGACATTATCGTAAAAAAAACTTATACATTTGAGCCGTGGACATAATAGTTGCAACACGGAAGTTGTCGCTGCTTTATTGTGGCTCAGAAATATGAGAATGACAGATTTCTTTGTTGTGAAAGCAACAAAGAAACAGAGCTCATTATTTTAGATGCACTTTGGAGATATGCTTTAACCATATAAATGTATTTAGATAGATTTTTCAAACTAGGAACACGAGGAACCTAATTGAGAACTTTTTCGGCAATCTGTCATACGCCGTTCTCTGAATAACCATACCATATTAGTTCTGCCGTGCTGAGGAAAAACGCCGCATGAACATTTAATAGTTGCCAATTTTCCTTTGATAAAACATTAATGTTTGTGGAAAGTTATGAGTAGTTTTCTTGGGTTTCTTTCAGATAATTAAGATCAAATTGCAAGCGAAATTTTTTGAAAAATGTGAAGGAAAATATTGAAGAGTTTCCCAAAAAATTCGAGCGTTATTAAAGGTAATTAGGCAGCGTCTAAAGCAGGCTCGCACTGCTTTTTTCCTTAGTACGGCAGAGTTGTTGAATTTCAAACCAATGCTGTTCAATAACTCTACCGTGCTAAGAAAAAACATTGCATAAATCTAGGGATATATGGACTGAGTTAAGCACAAAGGAACCAACCCACATTTTGGAAAAAATTGAGTTAAGAGTGGTTTTGAACTCAACCACTGCTCTACTATCTATCGCCAAAAATTTAAAGTTTTTGTTGAAGCAAATTTTGCAGAAATAGAACTTGAAGTTTATCTGTTACATTGAGTCTCATGCAAGAGCCAAACTTTAAACCTCTTTTTCTCGGTTCGATCCCGATGTGGCTTGGTTCCTTTCTGTTTAACTCAGTTCATATATGTGTCTTTTCTTTCAATGTTTAATAAAATACAAATTATCTGGAAAACTTGTGAATTGTTTATTTTAACATTTTTCGAGAATTTTACTCGCATTTTAATGCAAGGCGTTCAAAGTTTGTCAAAAAAACTATTCACAACTTTCATCAAAAATGAAAATTTTATCGGGGGAAATTTCGCGAAATTCAAATGATTACACGCCGCACATTGGATCGAGTCAACGGAGGAAGTCGGACAAAATTTGGAAACTTCTAACGCTCATAACTCCGTTCATACAAAACTTCGAGAACCTAAAAGTGGTTTTATTGGTTTCCTCGAGAAATTTTCTTCTGAAAGCACCCCTTGAAATTTAAAATGTGACTAAATTAACATCAAAATTTGCAGGTTTAGTCAAAAATTTCATGTCCGACCTCTAAAATTGACTCGATCCACTGTGCGCCGTCCTCCATACGTGCGGCAGCTCTGGAACCTTTCACTTTCCCTTGACCAAATTCGCACCTTGTTTCAAATAAAATGTTCGACTTAATAGGTTTTAAAAGAAGAGCCGTTTATTTCCCTCAAAATGCGTTACGTATCTCACCGAGGGCAGTTGGAAAATTCCTCGCGTGCGTAAACTAATTACGGATTTTACGACCATGGGCCGACCGGCTTACGTCGGGTAATGAACTCACGGCGAGAATTTGTTGGCAACTACTTAGATTTTATGACTGACCGGCGATATTTAGGAGGGGCGCAAGTTGAGAACTTGGCCGATGGAGACGGACAATGGACTGATAAATATTATACGGTAGCGAGGTGTGAACGATCGATTATCGATATTTCCCCATTTGGAGCTATGGTAAAGAATCGATTATTAAGGTGTTTGTTGCGAACATTCTGCTTACTTCTGTTAAATGGCAGATCAATCGATATATCGCAAAGTGCGCCGCGCCACTGAAAGTTTCGTTGAACTTGCAGGTTATCCGGGCCGAGGGCGATAAAAAGTGAAGAAGTGAAAAAGTGAATTTAATACCTTTTTTGTGGGAGAGCATGTCGGAAAGTTGCTGGCGCGCTTTCGGCCCCGACACAACGTCACACAAAGGCTTCGAACTTGTAGGGTAAGTAGGTTATCTGGGGCGTAAAAATCGAGAACTTTGAGTCGTAGTAGCGCTCGGAAAATAATACTGCCCACCCTCAGTGGCGATTCTCGCTGATTGGTAACAACGGGTGTCGAAATTAACTTCTGAGGGAGATTTTAACAAGTATTTTTATCAAAGATCAAACGATCGACGTTAGATTATACTAATGGCATCATTTGCGTATTTGCTACCTGACCACTGTTAACTGTAGAGACCTACAGTTTATCTGGGAGCTCATTTTCAGACTTCCCGTCGTTCGATTCTTGTTTCTTCGGAAAATTTGAAGAGAGAGGGGATGTGTATAGTATTTAATTTATATCGTGCATACGTAGGTTTGTTGAGACCACTGAAAACATAAGAAAATGTGTAACTAACGCTAAAAACAGCTAACACAAAGCCTGGCACGTTTTGGGGTGGTTTTAACCCCCTACTCAATTAGGAAACACGAAAAATACATGGAGTCATCGAACTCAAGACCTTCAGACCCCCATTCCTGATGACAAGAAATAAAGAAAGTCCCAGGCGTTTGTTGTTTTCTTGCCTTGGCTACCCATTTTCTTGGGTGTTTTAGTTTCATTTTTCGGGCTTTATTTGTGTATTATTTTTAAGGAGACCCTTTGTACACTAGTAGATGGACTATTGATATTTTTCATGCGCTCTCTATGATTTTCAGCAGGCGATCTGTACTTAAAAACATCTACCTACCATCAGTAGTCGGAATCTCTTGCGTGCAGCACTCCCGCCTCCCTACGTATTTCACCTAATATTTTGTGTGAATAATTTTCATCGCTTTTCCCCTGGTTTTCCCTCCCTGATCCGTACGATGACTCTGCTCTACTACCGCGCCGAGGAAGAACGCCGTATGAACATTCGAGAGTTGCCACATTTCCTTGGCCAAAATGTTTATTTTTGAGGAAAGTTATGAATTTCTTTCCTTGAAATTTTCAGGAACTTTAGAACAAAATGCGAACGAAATTCTCTAAAAATTTGAAAGGAAAATATTCATAATTGTACCAGGAAATTCTTGTTTTATATGTGGGAATTTGGCAACGCCTGAAGGTCTGCTCTACTGCCGTGCTAAGGAAGAACGCCACATTTCCTTGGCTAGAATGTTTATTTTTGAGGAAAGTTATGAATATATTTCCTTGACATTTTCAGGAACTTCAGAACAAAAAACGAACAAAACTCTCTGAAAATTCGAAAGGAAAATATTCGTAATGGACCACTAGATAAGGTACGAATTTCAGCATTCTGATACATGTTTCTTAACAAAAATGTTACGTAAAACACGGTGCACACAACGAAAATTACCGAAATTAACTCCTTACGAAGATATTTAATGATTCTTAATGCGTGAATTCAAACCACCCGCTCATGAAAACGCAATGCTCTACGTGATTCACATCGCGCGCTAAACGTTATCATGACAGTCTCTGCGATATAAAAATCTGGCAACCTCAATCTTGACACCTTGGCTCAGTTACAGCATATTGCTAATAGTTTGAACAACACATGATGGGAAATGAACATTGCTCGATTGAGAAGCTTGCTGAAACCGTTGTAGTGGGGCGATTTGACTCACGTAGAGTTTTGAGTTTCTTGTGAGCGGGCAGTTCAAATTCCTCGTAACCAATGTGAAATAAAAACGTTAATATCTTCGTTAGGAGTTGGTTTCAGTAATTTTCGTTGTGTGAATCGTTTTCTACGTGAAATTCTGGTTAAGAAACATGTATCAGATCGCTTAAATTCGTACCTTGTCTAGTGGTCCATTGTACCGGAAAATTCGTGTTTTACATGTAGGAATTTGGCAACGCCTGAAGGTTCATACGGCGTTTTCCCTTAGCACGGCAGTCTAAGACAGCGCATCCCCGACTCGGAATCGAGTTATCGGGACTCGCGGCTGAGAGGACGTGAGCGAGGATCTCGGGGCGGGGAACATGTATAAGCGGACATGTAACATGCTCCTCGGAAGCGGCGCCGGTTGTCGGAATGGGCGCGGCGCGACATCGCGGGCTGGAAAAGAGCGGGGCATTTCGGTGCGACTTGGCATCGGTGCGCGGCGCGGGGCGGATTAATTAAAGTCGCAATCGGGTCTTCGGATCTTCATTTAATGCGTGTTCGACGAGTCCGACCCCCTTAACCGCTTTCTTTGGCAGCCGGACAGGGAGCGTCCCACCCCCACCGCGAGGGAGCCAGCTGCCATCGAGCCCTCTTGCCGCTTTTCTCATAAATACATGCTAAGTAACGCCGAAGACGAAATAAGAGTCCGCAATGAATAGCAGAAGGGCGTGGCCAATTCTGCCGTGCTAAGGAAGAACGCCGTATGAACATTCAAAAGTTGCCAAACACTGGAAAAAAAACACATTGGATCTAGAGTCCAGACTCTTGAAAACATTGACAAGAAAAATGACTCTTGATTCAATCAGATTTAAGCTTAAATCAAAAGGAAATCCGCTCAAATTTAGAGGCTTGGTTCTTGATTTAAGCTTAAATCTGATTGAATCAAGAGAATTTTTTCTTGTCGATGTTTTTAAGAGTCTGGACTCTAGAAACAATGTGTTTTTTTCCCAGTGAATTTCCTTCGATTAAAAGTTCGATTTTTGAGGAAAGTTATTAATATAGGAAAACGATTGAAAAAATAATCGAGCTACAAGCCAAAAAATAAATTAAGCACATTTTTTGGCTTGTGTCTCGATTATTTTTCAATCATTTTACCATGTTCTATGAAAGCCAGCCAAATTGGCATTAAACAGTTATTATTATTTTTCCTTGAAATTTTCAGGAACTTCAGGTGAAATTACGAACAAAATTATCTGAAAAATTGGAAGAAAACTTTTTACAAATTTTTCCGAGATTTCGTGATTCACCGATTTGGTGATTCGTGATTTTTTTGGTCGTTCTTTTGTCGACGCGGGCCTGAGGGAACGCGAAGTGCCCCCTGGGGGTTGGGCCGCGTAGCGGCCAGGTGGCATCGCCCCCTAGTATCCAATAACTCGCCTGACAAGGAGGCTAATAAAGTGGTTGCAAAGAGGCTCCATGCCCCATGGTTCACCAAACTAAGGTACAGTTCTGTCAACCAAAGAGGTCGGTTCGCTCTCAGCCTCTCAACCGGAAATACTGAACTTATCGGTTCGTGTAACCTAGGTTTTCCCCCCATGGAGCTGAAGTTTGCAACAGACCAATTAGAAAGACGGAGGGTTCCGGCCTCAAAGCTAATACCGATGCCGGAAAGAAGCATAGGCCCGCTGGGAAGGAGGAGAAGGCGCTGCAGAGGGCGGAGGGATGGGAGGGGGAGGCGTTTTTATACTTTTATTTTACGATTGGCCTCGGCTCTTGCCTCGACCCCGGATCCCTTTCACTGGCGAGGAAAGCGATAAATGTTACATCGGCATCAGATTACAGCGCCCCATCCGCAGTGTCGATTCAGCTTCCCCCCTAATTTCTGCTTTTTACGACCGAATTCCTTTCGAATCTTTCAATCGTCCCTTTGAAATTTCCCCGGCTTATCCCGCGCCCGGGAACCCCGAGCCCGTCCGGTTCATCGAGCCATTTAGGCGCGGGAACACGACTCCATCCCTGCCGCGCTGAGGAAGAACGCCGTATGAACCCTCAGAAGTTGCCAAATTCCCTTTAGTGAATATCGAATTCTCCGGGAAATTCGTGAACATATTTCTTCCAATTTTTCATCTAATTTTGTTCGCAATTTCACCTAAAGTTTCTGAAAATTTCAGAGTAAAATATGCATAGCTTTCCTTAAAAATAAACATCTTATCGAAGGAAATTTGGCAACTCTCGAATGTTCTTACGGCGTTCTTCCTTAGCACGGCAGATATCAAGGGCGGCTTTCGAGACAGAAATTAACAGGTTCCACGGGGAAAGAGGGAAATTGATGAGGGTGGATTTCAACGAAATAAAGAATATATAGATTGGTGGTGGCATTAAAAAAGGGTAACCCTCGTGGGGTGCAGTACCTGTATAGAGAGAATTTTCCATCTCAATGCTTTTGATACAAAAAACTGTTCCGCTCTCTGATTGGTTGCGCTTTTTTTGGGAAATAGAACTTTTTGATGCAGAATTCACCATACTACGAAACTGTGTTCTAGTGGGTGTTAAATGGGAAGTAGGGTGGGTGTGGGTGGGAGTTTAATCGAATCTTGCGTGGTCGCAAGTGCCCCTATCTGACACATGCTAACAGTTTTACACTATTCTGCCGTGCTAAAGAAGAACGCCGTATGATCTTCCAAACGTTGTCATACCTCCTTAAATAAAAGAAGATTTTACTAGGAAAATTGTTGAACATTTTCAGACAATTTTGGCCAAGAAAACGAATCAAATGCGCGCTTTTCAACTTAGACCGCTGAACCCTCACAGAGAACCGAAAGCTTCAGTTGACAGAACCAAAAGCTTCAGTTGACAGGACTGAACTTCGGTTGGCAGAACTGAACTTCAGTCGACAGAGCGGAACTTTAACTGGCACACGGAGAAAAACACTTCGTGCGTGGGACCCGAAGTTGAGGTCATATGGATCTCTGAAGTTTTCGGATCAGGTATCTAAAAACTCGAGGTCCAGCTGCCGAAGTTCGGGTTAAACATTTGAAGTACTTAGGAACATACCGAAGGGTTCAGGTCACACATCTGAAGTATCCGGTACATACCGAAGTGCATCGATGTCTGACCCAAACTTCGGCAGCTGAACCTAGAGTTTTTAGATACGTGATCCGAAAACTTCAGAGATCCATATGACCTCAACTTCGGGTCCCGTGCACGAAGTTTTTTCCTCCGTGCGGACGCGCGAAAAATATCACCTAAGAAGTCGAAGACGCGGGGGCGGTGGCACCAACTGGATCGGCCGGCGAAAAGAACAAAATCACCTGGCGCTCGCCCGGCTTTGTGCCCGTCCTCAAGAGCTCCACAATTCAATAATGAGAACAACAGGTGCACAAAGTATTAAGGTCTTTTTAATGAAACAGCGGACGAGTCGGCAAGAAAGCGGGGCTCCGCTCCGCGCGGCGTTGCCGGTTCGTGCCCGCAAATCGGGGTGATCCGGGGGGATCGGCGCGAAATTCGCGCGGGTTTGGGAGCGCCGACGGCACTCAAAGCGCAAACCCATTAATTACCGAGATCCCAGTCAAGTTCAGGCAATCGATTAAAAAGAATTAAAAGGCAATAGCTCTCATCCCGGAGGCCCGCTTCCTTCAAAGACCTCGTTAGCAAGCGCGTCTTCTTTCACACAGGTTTCGCCCGGGTTGCCGTCGTGTTCGGGTGCGTTTTTTTAACGTCGATATTCTGCCGTGCTAAGGAAAAACGGAGTATAAACCTTCAAGCGTTGCCAAATTGTCTTTGATAAAACACGAATTCCCTGGTAAACTCATGAACACTTTTCTTCCAATTTTGCAGAGAATTTTGTTCGTATATTTTGATCTAAAGTTCCTGAAAATTTCAAGAAAAAATATACATAACTTTCCTCAAGAATAAGCATTGTATCAAAGGAAATTTGGCAACTCTCGAATGTTCATACGGCGTTTTCCTTAGCATGGCAGTTCGGATGCGTTATTTTAACGTCGATGTTCTGCCGTGCTAGGGAAAAACGCCGTATCAACTTTCAGGCGTTGCCAAATTTCTTTTGATAAAACCGGAATCCCTTGGCAAACTTGCGAGTGTTTTTCTTCCAATTTTTCAGATAAGTTTGCTCGCAATTGCACCTAGAGATCCTGAAAATTTCAAGGAAAAATATTCATAACTTTCCTCAAAAACGAAAATTTTATCGAAGGAAATTTGGCAACTCTCGAATGTTCATACGGCGTTTTTCCTTGGCACGGCAGTATTCATCGAGGAAAATCGGTCTCAAAGAGACTAAGAAATAGGTCCCTCTGAGTTTTTGATAGCTCTAGGGAAATAATTGACACGTCAAGATAGCAACTTATTGCGTTAAGTCGCGTCACCCTGTTATATTACATGCGATAAGCCTTTAGGCGAGGTACGAATTAAACATGTTTCCTCTTCAAAGGTGCACAAGAAAAACAAACATAACTTTTTTGCCGAATCTGAGCGATACCTCGTCGGCCGCATATGCAGAGCAGAGTATTGCGAGTTCAGGCCTCGCGCCATGACGCCTTCAATTTTACAGATACCACACGGACATCCATCAGGTACGAATATTTGTATCTCTGCGCCGTCATCAACGCGCGACCTTTCTGTTGCTCAACCTCCACATTGTGTCGGCTCCGTTTGTCTGGTTCGTTGGCGCTTCAAGGGTTAGTTGAACAACACAGCGGAAGATAGGAAAGACAAAATCGGGCCTCGGTTTTTGACTTTTCTCCCGAAGTTGAGTGACACCTTACTAACAGCATTTCTCTTTTTGTTTCTTTGCCTCTTACAGTTAAAGAAAAGGTATTATGAGGATTTTGAAGATTTCCAGATATTGCGGGGCTTTGCTGATACGACCACTGAATCCAAATTAATTCCGGCGCGGGCTTTTTCTGCATGAAACATACCGCACGCGTCATTACCGTGTCTTGCGGATACATAACATTAACACTCTAACCCGATGAATACCTCACACCAAATGTTCGTGCAAGAAATGTTCATGCATTAAAATTGAAAATAAGGAGTGGGACAGGGAGCTACAAAAGACGAGGGGAATTTTCTATTTATACACGGAGAAAAATCAAACACATCCTTAAAAAACAAAAAAAAAGTTACGAAAGAGAGATACAGAAAAGTTATAGTAGTGCGTCTGTAAAAAGTAAACGTTGAAAACAATAGATATGCTCAGGCGAGTTGTATTTTAAAGAAAGTGATCAAAGACGACGTGTGTTGCAGGTAAAAAAAAATCTTGGGACGGCGGGAGGAATACCTCACGGTTACCCCCCCCCCCCCAAAAAAAAAAAAAAAACGGCGGGAGGAAGCGAAAGAGGAGATTCACGAGAAGTTCCACAAGTGATGAACGTCAATAGATCGTACCCGATAGTCGTTCGATGTATCGTTTGGTTCAAGAAAATTAAATATAACCTCAAACGGAAATTTTAGGATCTAAGTTAGAAAAACTGATAAAGAGGATATTCCTAACAATTACAATTTTCATTGCCATGTAATTGCTCATAAAAATCCTGAATCAATCACAAAATCCGTGCCAACAGATTACTCGATTGATTTTTGAGACTGTGTTTACATGTTGAACCAATCGATATCGATACAATTTCAGTGATAGAACACCTGTTCGATACGTCCCCTTGTCAGCAAATACGGCCCATAAGTGGCAACAACTATCAAAAGTCGCCGCCATTTTTCAGTCTCGATAGTCCGCAGTCTCCCCCCCCCCTCCAAAATAAGGCACTTTATTTTTTACATGCTCCATCTAGTTTAGAAGTCGAAGGGGGAAGACATTAAACAACGGGGAAATTAAGGGTTGCAACGAAGCTCGCGAAGTCTAGCCACAGCATCTCGTAGGACGAGGCTAATAACTAATGAGAAGAGAGGAAAGGAAACACCAAGTTATTTCGCTGATTACGAACTCCCTCTTGCAACCGGCCTGTCGGGTGCTGGGTTGGAGAGAAAATATAGCTCATTGATGAAAATCGGAAGTCAATAAGAACGTAATGCCATCACGGAGAAATTGGCTCAGGGTTAACGAGAAGTAAGAAGAGTCTTGTTGTGCCAAAATCCCCCTCCCCACTTCCTCCCTCTAATTCCGCCCCCTCGAGGGGGGAGGAGGAGCAATTGACGCTGAGCGCCATGTCGAGGAACAGACAAGATCCTCTAATTTATCGAGGATGAGGGAAAATGGTCGATGCAATTAACCGAGGAAATTGGATCCTTGCGAAGAAAAACGGTATTCTAATCAAGCCCTCCTCGCGCAGTTTTTCCTCTCTTACACATTTTTAAATGAATCCCCAATAGGACATGTCCCACCCGCGGAACATTGTTATCGATGGGTTGTGTAAAAGCCTTGATGTGTTTATTTTTTCGCATAATAAGGTTGAGGAAAATTAGAAAAAGATTAATGAAGCGTACAGGACTGGACGAAATTGAGCCCTCTTTTGTCATGGGAACGGAGTTCCCCATGATATTAGAATCGTTTCGTTGCTTTCGCTATGGGATTCCCTATACCTCTGCGACCTTGAGCGTTTCGCCCAGTCTCCGATTTTTGGTTGATTTTCCGATGTATCAAAAACCGTTGTATTTTTTAGCCAATCATGTCTCTACGTCAAGTTGTGTTGATTGCTAAAATTCGCTTTCAGCGAGTTTTTTTCCACCTTGAGATGTCGTGTCTGACTGGTAAATCTGCGCAGAACCACGAAGTTCCGTTTTTAGGCAAATTCTTTTTTTTGGGAGGTTCTGATTGGTTATTTTTCGCCATCAGTTTTCTGTTCGTTGGTGCAAAAGATCGCCTACCTCGGTGTTCTTGAGAAGCCGCCATTATCCCACCTCAAATTTGAAAAATAGAAGTAAAGAAATAATAACCATCGTACAAGGTGGAAAATTGTTCTGGAGGACTCGTTACGGATAAAGAAGTCAAAATCAGAGCTCGATTGATTGATTTAATTCATGGATATGCAAATATTGCCTTAGCTCAACTGCCGCGATCGGAATGCGTGCTGGGATGGACCTCGAGACGCATTAAAACAGTGCGAACCATGGCTCCTACAGCAATGCGCTTCATATGCGCTTCATATTTCAAAAGCAGTCAAGGTCTCTTGTGATAAGTCCCGCCCATTGCCCGAGTCTTTTAAATGCTATTTTTTCTCCGACTGTTGCTGATCTGCGATAGCCTAGTTGACTAAACCGCCTCGTATATTTGAATAGGTGCGGGCACCCGGCGATCGGGAGTTCGATACCCGACGATGTGAACTACTTTTTAATGGTTGTATTGAATTTTTTAGACTAATCATCAAAAAATAATTAATAGTAGACGATAAATGTACGAACATTTTCTCGTGAGTTAATATGTTAAACAAAAATACTGGAATATACCACCTTCATATAATCAGCCACATGTTCCCCCAAATTAATGACGTTATTTTCTTTTTTCAATAAAGTTAATTTGCATTCAACGTTCGTAAGTTAAGCGAAAAGTACTTATTGATACAAATAGAAAGACATGAAAATAGTATGTCTAACTTTTCAGTTGTTTTTTTATTTATTTATTTTTTGTTTTTTTGTTTTTTCAATAAAACAAATTGACTGGGACTAGAATCATTGTATCTCTGAAGACAAAAGCTAAGTTTTTTGATACAGAAATACTAATATATTCATCCTTTATATAATCAGGGAGATGTTGACCCAAATATTGATGTATATTTTCTCTGTTCGCCCAAATTAATGATGGTATTTTCTTTTTTCAATAAAATTAATTTACATTCCACGTTCTTGAAGCAATATTTTCTCCAAAATTCAGCAAAAAATAACAATTTATACCAACTCAAAAAGTAAATAAATAAATAAATAAATAAATAAAGCAATGACATGAAAGTAGTATAGGTAGTACACATCTAACATTTCAGTTACATCTATTTGAATGAAAAAAATGGCAACTTAGGTAGCACATAGGTCACTTTATGATGCGTATTCGGGCATATGCGTAGAGTAAAAATATCATACTGTACGCCGAAAAAACGAAACTGAAAGTTAAATGCGTTAACTTCCAAAAACCATACATAATCCAACGAAAATAAATAATTGGTAAATAACAGCTTTCTTGTATGCAAAGAAAAAAAATTAAAAATGTTAAAAAAGAGATGTCGACACAAAATTACATAGCCCCTTCAATTCTGAAGATACTACAAACGAACTGTACCTTAAAATTTTCATATCCCAGAAGCAAAAGTTCCCATGACGAATATTGCTATCGCTAGCGATTGCAAAAACCAACTTGTCTTTTCTTTTCTTTTTTTTTTAAGAAAAATAAATCGACGGCGTAAGTCCGCAATCACTTTGTCAATTTTGTCTTTCCTATCTTCGGCTGTGTTGTTCAACTAACCCTTGAAGCGCCACCACGAACAAGACGAACGGAACCGACACAATGTGGAAGTTGAGCAACAGAAAGGTCGCGCGTTGATGACGGCGCAGAGATACAACTATTCGTACTTGATGGATGTCCGTGTGGCATCTGTAAAATTGAAGGCGCCACGGCACGAGGCGTAAACTCGCAAGTCGCAATGCTCTGCTCTACATATCGACGGTGTAAGTCGGCAATCACATAACTCGTTTGCGGTGTCTGAAAATCTCCGCCTCCAAGTTATTTCTTTAAAGGAGAGCAAATTGACATCATTCCTTGAAGTTAATGCAGAATTTTCTTGGCACAGAGAAGAAAAATCACGGCAGTTTTAAAGAATTGCCGTTGAGTAGTTTTCCGTTTAAAAAATAAAGTATGACGGGAAGGTTGCGACGTCGCAAACCGAGTTATGTGGTCGCCGACTTACACCGTCGAAATGTTTGATTTTTTTATCAGAATCGGTTGGTTTCTTCTATGTTTTCTTTGTGACGAACAATTTAGGCCTTGTTGGTATTTTTTACGAGTTTAGTAGTCGAAAAATATTACGGTTTAAAGAGACAAGAGAAATGTTTGAAAAATCTGGGAAATACTTATTCCTTACAAATGAGGCTTTTCCCGTGTAAGCCACTGTTCTACTTCAAAATTTGAACATTGAAATCCATTGTTTGCTCCAATAATCGAGCTTGAGTCAACTTGATCTTTTAATGCAAAATTTTGAATATTAACTCGAAGTTCCTTTAAATATTAAGAAACAATGTCACTTGAATAATTTAATAAGGCTATTCTTCAATTGAAACAAGTATGAAACTTACCCGTAAGTTAGGCACGGGCATTTTATGTTATTTCATCGCTTTTGACGCTTTTTGGGTTTGGATGATTGAATGCAATAATTGCGTCTTTTGCTTTGGCATTGTTGCATGCAGGCCTCACGCCGAATTATTAGATTTTGTTATTGAAATGTTTTTTTGTTGAAATGATTTTTCTCCTCTTTAGAGAATATTTTGGTAGAATATGAGATAGTCAAGTTAGCTAGTTGTACCTTTACAAAGTAACTGACGAACAGCCAACTCCGGCACGAGTGCGCCGGATAAGGAGGTTTTTCAAAGTTGGACTTCAAATTTGATGCATCAAAATTCACCCATAGAGAAATATATACCATTCGCGTCATGTCTACTTTTTCCCTTTTTTTCTTTCTTTTTTTAAATATTAAATATGTCCCCTCAAACATCCTCTTTACTTTGATCTATTCAAAGGATAATGAATAGCAGGGAGAAAAGGATAAAAAATTTGGCTTGGTGGCCAAATGACTCCTGAAATTTCGGATGAGGTCGGTACACAGCAAAGGACGGGAGAAGAATCAGGAGAGAAGCAAGCTGCCGTGCTAAGGAAAAACGCTGTAAGAACATTCGAGAGTTGTCAAATTTCCCCAAATAAAACATGTATTTTTTATGTAATTTATGCATACTGCTCTTTGAAATCGTCAGATACTTTCGATTAAATCGTGTGAAAAATTGCCCGAAAATTTTGAAGAAAAACGTCCTACAGATGCCACGAAAATTCGTATTTTATCGGAGGAAATTTGGCAACGCCTGAAGGTTCATACGGCGATCTTCCTTAGCCCAGCAGCAGGGATCCGCATCGGAACAGCGATTCGGGAGAGAGAGCAAAGAGGGGATTTTAACTCGTTCTCCTTTGAACTGCAATTTCAAAGGGGCTGACCCGCTGACGACACAAATGACTTCCGGCTACTTCGGGGAAGTCCGTTCGGTTGCTTTATTTTTCTGTCTCTGCGATGACCACCGAAACTTCTCCTTGGAAACTCCGACCTCCTCGGTTCGTTTTTTATCTCGTCCATGCGTCGGTTCTGGCCGAAAATTCCACCTCTTCAACCCTACCCGCGGTGAATGGACCAAAAGTTAGTAGAGTCGATTGGCAGAAGTCCGTTGGGTCTTCTTTCGAAATTTTAATTGATTTCGAAAAACAAGTAAGTAATTTTTTAGTCCTTTAAGTCATTTGATCCAAAGTTGACAAAAGTTCAATCAAAAGTGCTTAAAATTAATTCTGTTGCGTTAAGAAAATACAGTATGTCTGTTTTATGTGAGAGATACAACCAAAATATAGACATCACGCAAGTAAAGTTGCACGAAAGTCACGTTGGGCACACCAAAAAAGATGTGCTTGGAAGAGAAAAAAAAACCGGTGGAGTGTAAAACGCCTTCAATTTGAACTGATACTCCGCACTACGTAGAAGTTAAAATAGTTGCTCCTGTAGGAAACTCAACACACGGAACACTTCAGAGCAGCGTTAATTTAGTAAAAACGTAAAAATTTTGGTTGGGTGTTGTTTCAGTGATTGAGAACTTTTTTGTGTGAGGCTTGCAATGCTGCTGAGACGATGTACTTTTTAATTGCATTTGCGGTTGATGAAATTCATTCACAGTCAACTTAATTCCTTAAAATAGTGGGGAAAAGGTCATAGCAGACAGGGCCGGATTTAGGGGGTGGCCACATCGGCCGCGGCCCATGGCAGCAAATTTAGGGGGCGGCAAATTTTGCAATTTTTTTTAATGTAGGTATAAAAAAATATCGGATTCAGAAAAAAAATTTCAAACGAGAAAAGGCGACAAAATCTCCACTTCCTGAGAGTATAGTAATTTCTAATTTTGTCGATTCTGTCAATATAAGAGACAGCACATTTGATTGGTCGAGTAAAGAGAAGAACCAAACACGCAATTTGGCCTGGAACGTCGCGGCGCAGAGAGCAATGATGACGAGGACTTGAGATGAAAAGGAAAAGCCCCCGACGCGGCGGTCGGCGTGTAACAAGCGCCTACAAGACTGCATGAATACTTCACGCATTGCGTTAAACACAGTGCGTTTAGCAGCAGTCAATGTGAAACGCATAGCGCCTACAAGGCTGTATAGGAATGCTTCACGCATTGCGCCAAACGCAGTGCGGTCAGTACTTTCTTTCATACTTTTTTCGTTCATTTCTTATAAATGGAAGGCCTTGTTTACACAGTGATAGGTTTACGGAACTTAACTCTCGCGCAAAGTTCCGTGAACTTTTGCTAGTAATGTTGACAGGGCTTGCAAAAAATGTGTCTAACACGAGTAAACGCGTCTCATACGCCTCTCCCCCTCCGGCACGTTCACGTGATGGTTTTTATTGATGTTTCAAAACGAATGAGAATAAGGGGGCGGCAAAATACAGGCGGCCCATGGGCGGCAAGTAGGTAAATCCGGCCCTGATGTCAGAACAGTCGAAAAGTGACGTACAACTAAAAAACTACGTTGCACAATCTTAGCGGAAGTCTGATACGCTCTTTTACCGAAAAATGGATCAATTTTTGTTGCGCAAAGCGTGTCCTTTGTACTTTTTTGAACCAAAAACATGAGTCAGAATCGGAGTGGTATGAAACGCAAGAAAGATATGAAAGATTGGAAATGTCAGTGAAATATTTCATGAAGCTGTGAAATATTTCATATTTTTCGGGGGCTAGAGTATGCAACCCGCTCTATCAAGATCACGCGAACACAAAAATAGAAGAAAGTCACGATTTTTACTTTTTGCGAAACATAAAAAGAAACCGGTATTTCCCGATATCTTTCATACATTTTTGAAATTTCATGAAATATATTACGTGAAATTTCAGTATTTTATTTTTCATGAAATTTTGCCACTCTGATCAGAATGCTTGAATTCACACATGGACTGCATTTTGCAAAAAAGAACCAAGAGCATTCCATTGTTGCTAAGATTGTTTGCAATAAAATTACTGAAACCTTGCAAAAAGTTAAATCTACCATGGTAATTTTGGTATTGAGTTCATAATTTATTGGGAGTAAAGATAAAACTTGTTTAGATGATCAGTTTATATTTGCCGGGTAAAAAAGTTTCACAATCTTAGCGACATTAGAATACTCGTGGTTCCTTTTCGCAAAATCCTATCCACATAGTCGACTGGTCCATTTAATAGAATGTAAGCCCATCGATCCTGGGCCTCATCAAGAATCGATATTTATAATGGGTTTAAATTGACGAAAAACAACGTTGCCAAGTGGCGACTAAACAAGCACGAGGGCGACGATCGCTGTTAATCACTCGTCGGCCGCGGATTATTAACATTATTTCACAAATGAAAGAGTCCGATTAGCGGAGCTTTTCAGGGGGAGGAAAAGCATCGCTGAAAAGCCACGGTACCGGCAATCCGTTCTCATTTGCGTCCCGCGGGGGGTAGGGGTGGGTGGGAGGCGGGCGGGGGTGGAAAAAAGGGATTAGAGGTTCGCCGAGAGGCTGCGGCACGGTTGAAATAAGCAAACACAGTGGGAATAAGAATGAACAAGACGGAGCCGAGGGCGGGGAGGGCGGGGGAGGGCGCGGGCCGGAATTTAAATAAGTAACAATTATGCGGAAAGAGCGGATGATGGAATGGAAAATAAATTTGAGCAGTGCAGACGCCCGGGCTCTCACGGCCGCGCTATGCGGTCGCGCGTGCCTCCGCGCGGAGCGCCGAAAACCGCGCATTCGCCGGCTTTGAAAGTGGAGAGTTGCGTGGTTTGGTATCGCCCCGCCTCGGCCGGTAGAGGGCGCTGTGGAGGCTAGGATGGGGGTGGGATGGTAAATGAACTTGGTTTATTTAAGGTGTTGTAATGTGAATATTATAGCAGCCGCTAGTACGATGTTGTCGTATTAACCCTTCGTTTGAAAAAACTTCGCGGATGACAGTGAAAATCCCTGAACCTCGCGATCAACCGTGCACGGAGAGAGCATAAATCCGGTTAAACCGATCAAAGTTCCATTCACGCGGACAACCAAAGTGTTTGGTTATTGAAGTTTGGTATTATATTGTTATTTGAAGTTCGCATTCCGAGAAACAAATTTTCATGCGTGATGAGGTGTATTATGTTTGGAATACATAATATGTAAAAAATATGACAAATTTTTGGAAATTACCGTTACAGTGAACAAAAACTGCTAAGATCAGTCAAAAGCCCTTACCTGAAACAAAGATTAAATATGAACATAAATAAAAGTGAATAAATGTTTAAAGTAAGAATGCATGTTTACTAAAATTTGGAAAACAGCTGATTAAATAAAGATATCGAGCATCATTTCAGGACTGATTCATTGGTACAGCACTTTCGTATTAATGAAGACGGAAAAAAGGTTAGGAGTTAGGTATCCTCTAAAATTGCGGTACTAATCCAATCGGTTTGATGATGTGCGGAAGTATCGCAGCTGAAGTTAGGGTAGCATCGCAACATTTGGGTTGGCAACCTAATTTCTTGGGGTGCTACCACAATTAATTGGGGGTACTAACGTAGTTTATTGAGATACTACCGAAATTAATAGGAAATACAATAGGTAACTTCTTTTTCCGTGAACAGAGAATTTAAATAAAAGAGTTGAGGTGTACGACTTATTATATAATATTTTGTGACAAATTTACAATAGAGATAAATAACCGGACATCGTTGTTCTTCTCTTCGTTACTTAGGATAGGTTTTCCTACATTGAACGAATCTGATCTTTCGGCGAATCTGATTTCCGCTGACTTAGAAGATAAATTTCCGCAAGTAAACGCAGTAAATTTGAAAATTCTCAATAAAGACTGCAAATTTTTTGTTTCGGAGAGTACTTTAGAAGTGACCCGTTTCATCCCGAATCGAGACGTTTTTGCCTAGGACGGCAGAAGAATTATACGGATTCCTCATCGAATTGTTGGTGAATTCTGTTGCTCCCACTTTGAAAACGCTGCAGAGGCTCCCCCGTCGAGGCATCCACATTTGCAGTATCGAGGAAGTTAATACGACGCTGCTCCCGCGGGAGCTCCTGAGATATAGGATGGGAACAAGAATGTTCGCTCCTAATTTAAAACGCTTTTCCCAGTAAAGCGCGGGAAAGGAGAGATACTGATCCACCGTCCTGGAATTTGTTAACAAAGCGTTGCCGTTAAAAATGCGCGCTTCACAGCAGCGCAGATTTGCCAAATCGGAGGATTCTGACCATTTCAGAACCGCACTAATGGACTCTCGACTTGTTAAGAATCAATAAACCTGGGCGAGGCTTCTTTCAACGAATTTTAAACATGAGTTTTAAAATTAACTAGGGGCTGTGCGCTGTGCCCCCTGCACTGGAAAAAAAACACGTTGGATCTAGAGTCCAGACCCTTAAAAACATCGACAAGAAAAAATACTCTTGCTTCAATCAGATTTAAGCTTAAATCAAGAACCAAGCCTCTTAATTTGAGCAGATTTCCTTTTGATTTAAGCTTAAATCTGATTGAATCAAGAGTCCTTTTTCTTGTCAATGTTTTCAAGAGTCTGGACTCTGGATCCAATGTTTTTTTTTTTTCTAGTGTGTGCCCTGGGTGGCCGTTTGAACGCGGATACAAACGTTGTTGAGGAATCTTACGTTTGGTTTACATTTGAATATCTAAAATGAAAGAGTTTTTAAATGCATCATCACGCAATCGTTTATATGTAGGGCTCGATAAAATGAAAACTTGGAAAACCAGTGTCTAACTGGTGGTGCGGTGCCTCAAGTCGAGTATGTTGTGCCATCTCGGATTCCGGAAGTCACAAACCGGAAGGAGAAGTTTACATGCAGTTAGTAGACTTTTTCGTAATCCTTGGACAATTGGACGTATTTCTATCGAATGGAACTGTGTGCATTCAGATATGAGCCCCGAGACTCATAAGAATATGTGCAAAATAGGGCTCACGTCATAATGCACATAGTTCCGTTAGATAGAAATACGTCCAATTCATCCCGCGATTCTTTCACTATATTTCCTCTCTCACTCCGTTTATTTCCTGTCGGACCCTTCATTCCTGGTCTATTCCAAATCATAATCTTTGCAACCGGTGGGAGTGTAATCTCTTTAGCCCGTTTGTGACATTCACGATGCCTAAAACTGGAAGCTAATCAAAAAGGCAGATCGCCAGGACTCTGATTGATTTTGGCTGTCTGTGCTAAAAGCCTGGATTTCGAATTCCACGCTCTATCCGACCAATGAGAACACAATGCTATCCGCTTGAGGCAGCCTGCGTCTCTTTGACAGCGACGCGCTTTGATTGGTGGACGAATAGCCAATAACGGCAACGACTTTGTTAGATTGATGAACTTAGTTTGATCTTATGATCTGAGTTTTGGTGCACTGTAAAAAAATTTAGGGGCTATATGGACATACCGTCCTTGCCGGGCTTAGAGGCCGAAAGTTCCGGGCGCTGGAGCCGTAACTTCGGTTGCTTCGGGCGCTACGCCCGGAACTTTCGGCCTCTGAGCCCGGAACTTGGACGGTATGTGTATATAGCCCGTAAGTACGGCTTCCACAGCCGGAGTTATTTTTCAGTGTGGAAAATTATTCTATTAATTATTCTATTAATGCCCGACGACGCACACTGGATCGTGTTAATAGGAGAGGTCGGACACAATTTGGAAACTTTAAACGCTTACAACTCCAATCACACAAAACTTTGAGGTTTTAAAAGTGATTTCATTGGTTTTCTCGTGAAATTTTCTGCTACACGTACCCTTTAAAATTTAAAATGTGACAAAATGAGCATCAAAATTTGCTGATTTAGTAAAAAATTTCATGTCAATTTGCATGCAAATTTGTTATTGCTTCATCTGAAAGTGCTTAAAGAGCTAATTTCACAGTATTTTCTATAATTATTTCCTGATATGGGAAATAGTATAAAAATAGATATAAAAGTGAGAAAATGCACCGCTTAGTGATGTCATCTGGCGGCATTTCCCATTTAAACACCCGTATTTCAGCAGATTAGATCATTTTGTCATATCTTCTCCAATAGTTGTTCAATTCATGGACCCAGGGTATCCTCGTGTTTAGCTCACTCAGTAGTTTCCACTTAAACACGAAATTCATCAAATTTCAGACACCTCACTGGAAAAAAAAAACACTTTGGATCCAGAGTCCAGGCTCTTAAATACATCGACAAGAAAAAATACTCTTGATTCAATCGGAGTTTTGCTTAAATAAAGAACCAAGCCTCTTAATTTGAGCGGATATCCTTTTGATCTAGGCAAAAATCTAATTGAATCAAGAGTATTTTCTTCTTGTCAATGTTTTCCAGAGTCTGGACTCTAGATCCAATAATTTTTTTTTCCAGTGCTGTAAATTCTCTATTGACTCGATCCACTCTGCGACGTGACAACGGGGGTAGGAGGAATCGGAGCCGGAGGAGTGAGAGAGTGGTGACAAAGAAGCGAGGCGTTACGGAGCCGAGTGACTAATAGCGAATATAAAATTGTCCCCAGGGCGAGGCGCGGGCTCCGGGCTCCGGGGCCGGAGTCTTGGAACTGGAAAGTGAGCAATATTGGCACAGTATTGACGAGTGCCGGAGTCGCGGGCCATTGTGTACCGCCCGGCGTTAATTTACGACACACTCTCCGGCCCGGCTACCAACTTCTCGTCTCTATCCATCAGATTCATCAGCTCCCTCTTCCTCCTTCTCCTCCTCGTCGCTTCCGGGTCGGGATCGGATCACACACGTCTATTTCGAGAAAAAATAAAAAAAAAGAAAAAGAAAAAGAAAAAACGAGACAGGGGTTCGATCGATTATTGTAGTTATAGATTTAAAGTCGTCCAAAAAAAGGTGTTTTTGGACAATTTGTGGGTGATAATTAACCCAAAAAATGTTAACTTTAAAATTCAGGAGTGGGGGGGGGGGTTGGGAGTGGGAGTGGTAGTGCAAATACGGCTCATCCCTAAATGACGTCCTGCTTGAGCTTCCGGGAACGAACGGGGCTGAGTCCACCCCGAAGGAGCCGAGGTCTCGAGAAATATCAAGCATGCTCGTAAAAAAAAGATGTTAAGTCCTTGATACGAAAGCATGGAGATGTGTCATACAAACAGTTAGGGACAAAAGCGCTCAAAAATGTCAAACCGTAACGAGTTGGAATAGTTTGTAGTTTGCAGCTAAAAAAAAAAATTCCGAAAAAGAGCTATTTGAAAATTCAATTTTTCATGGTGTTAGAGGCATGGAATTTGAATTGCCGTGCTAAAAAATTGAGCTTCCATGTGCTAAGGCCCCATTTCTTTTGGACGGTTATGTACACAAGTTATGTTTTTGCTGCTTTACCGTTAGTATATATAGGCGTTTAAGTTCCTTATTTGCATTACATAAGTCTTTGTCTCAATTGAACGCAAGGTATGGCCCAATAATGTTGCCGCCTTTTGAATTGAAGAGGGGATGAAGTTAAGTCTTCGGAATTTCTTGTGTAATGACAGCTGTTGGCTGTTGCGGTCAGTTCTCTCATCAATCATCTTCTCTAATTTTATCGTAGTTCAGACTTTACAAAAATGTTGTATAATAATGTAATGAAGTCTTATCCGTAATATTCTGATCTGACAAATCAAAAAAAGATGGAATCAATGTTTGAATGCTCCTGCTCCTCTTCTCCGGTCATTTGTTTTTATCAATTTTTACTATCATAACAAACGTCTAGACTCAAAACATTATGATAATAGAAGAGAAACCATGAGCATGCGCAACATCTGCGACATGTGTGATTGAACTTTTTCATATCAATTACAGCTTTAAATAAATAGTTTTCTTCATTAATGCAGCATTATTTCCAGTACCACCGGTTGCATCTATATTTTTACCTCCTGTATACAACAGAAAATAACTAAGTCTCTACCCTCTGCAATTACTGGTGCTTCACTTCAATTGTGGTAGTTGGTCGTTTAGAAACTATTCCCTCCCGATCGAAGAAAAAATAATCATGTGGATTACTATATGTGCTTTAGCTGGTGCTTTCTTGCCGTTTTTCATTAATTTATATTGGATGCCAGAATTTTTTTGTATTGACACCGCCGAATGCACTAAAATGCGGCCATTCAAGTGGCAATGACAGCACCTATCAATTTTCGGCAGTTGACTAAATGGGTAAGTCTTTTTTTGTGTGTTATCAGTTCTGTTATGCAATCGAAAATTGAACTCACAGCTTAAACTTCTTTGCGCTAAATTATTGTTCCTGGCAACTAGTTACATTACGCGTCGATATGTTATGAGATCTTCCGTGTCTTAAATTTTCGAATACTATCTTGATAATACATTTCATACTCCGCAAACCAATGTTTACTACAGTTTGTTTATTAGCAGGATTGTTAATTCCAATAGTCGTCAACTGTTACTTACTTTACTTTACGGGATATAAGTAGTTTGGCGATTGCCTTTTCTCAGTCGTTTCAAAGCTTAATTTTTGCATTTTTGGTTTTTCATTCAAATAACAGCTCTTCAATCATTATGTTATTACAATTTGTCAACGATGCCCAAACATTTATCTCCTTTATTATTACAGCACATTCTTGCCTGATGTGAGTGAATGATGTTTTTCCCCAATTTTCTACCTTCTATATAGACAATTTTAAGCAAGTAGTATCTTACTGAGAATGTATAAGGGAAATGAGAAACAGAACACAATCGTCAGCAGATACTATACTTTGTATTTTATTTTTTTTACTTTTTTTTAAATTTATTATTTTTTATTAATGCTTGATTTATGGTATGTCATTCGTCTTCTATTTACTATTTTATATACTATTGTGTTATTCAATGTTCTCTCAATTCCAAGCTCTCATAGAATCGGTAAACATTTGTTTTGTTTTCAGGTGCAGACCACATTATCATCATTGCAAACCGACATGATGGAAATCAACTAAATTTTCCTCTTCGATTTTTTCATGTGGAAGCAGTTATTCCATAATGGATGCATCGGTCAATAAATACAGTTTCCCCAAAATACTTAAAGACACGTTAAATGGTGTCGGACAAGTGGACGTTTACAAACCTGTAACGCAATATTTGACAAGAAATACTTGTAATATCTGCGGAAAAGTTTTGTTCCAGATACTTTTCATTTTTATTGAACAAAGATGAAAAAATCAATAAAAATCCCTAAAAGTAGAAACAAATTATTGAGTATGTTATATTTGCCATATACCTACCCATGTGTTTGACAAAGAGAAATTATTATTTTTGTTTTGTTTTTTTGTAGGACAATTCCGCGCGTGAAAAATTGAGACTCCTTTTGGCTCAGGTATAGTTTGACAATCGACGGTGCAAGTCGGCAATCACATAACTCGGTTTGCGACGTTGTAGACTTCCTGTCATACTTTATTTTTTAAATGGCAAAACTACTCAACGGCAATGCTTTAAAACTGTCATGATTTTTCTTCTCAATGCGAAGAAAATTCTGCAAAAACTTCAAGAAATAATGTCAATTTGTTCTCCTTTAAGAAAATGACGTAGAGGCGGAGATTTTCAGACACCGCAAACGAGTTATGTGATTGCCGACTTTCACCGTCGTATTAGCTTTCCGTAGCATTTATCACTGTAAAAATAGTCTTGTGTTACTGGTTCTGGCATAAAGGGAATTTCAGTTATTTTTGGGAATGGTTGATTTTACACGCAAATAAGTCATTCAGGGATCATTCCATTGTCTTGGTGTCAAAACGAATATCATCAAAAAAACATATGCAACCCTCCAAAACGACTTCCATCAAAATTTTTACAGCCATGGACAAAACCGTCCGTTTTTCTCAAAAAGGTGCCGGAACGCGCTCCCAATTCAAACATAAATTGCAAAATCTCACCGACAAAGCGGAGCGTTGCTGTGTTCCGCAGCCCTTTCACCTGCAAAACAAATTGAACGCATCTATGCAGAAAGAAACTATGTGCAAATTAATTAAATCAAAAGGAACTATCCGCCTGGGATTTTCGAGCTTCATAGTCCCCTTTGATTTAATCTGTTTTGTGCATAGTTCCTTTCGGCGTAAATACGTCCAATTCTCGCGTCGCGTCGCACCGCAACCGAAATCAGGACCGGCATAAAGACCGGTAATAAGAACCCGTTTAGTTTCGAAACCGCGTAAGTGCCGAGGAATACTGAGCCGCGGGAGTCCCAAAAACAGTGAGTGCTACGGCTTGTCGGGTTGCGACGGTCTTGATTGGAATCCGACCGCTCCAATTCAAAGCGAACTCTTCTACACATGACTGGAATGAAACTATTTGCTATTTGCCCGCCAGGTGGGGCGAGAAACGCGCGGGTGATAAAGCCACAATTGCCAAATTATGAATTATACACTATTTTAATTGAATTAATTAAGTTGTATTTATTGATTCAATTATAAAATGAGTATATGACCGGCAGTTTGACGCAGTGAATGAAATTAAGTACTATGACACATCAAGGGTGAACCTACTGGACCACGTAACTCAGTTTGCGACGTAGTTAGGTTATATATTACCTACCCTAACCTAATCTAACCTAACCTTACCTAATCTAATCTAACCTAACAATTCAACGTCGATTCTTGATAACTTCCGTGATTTTTCATCTCTGTGCAAGGAAAACTCGGTGAAACTTCAAGAAATTATTTTGATTTGTTCCCTTCAGAATAATAAAACGGGAGTGGAGATTTGTAAACACCGCGAAAGAGATTCGTGGTCTCGTAGTTTCACCGTCGAAATGAATCGTGCTTTTCGGGAGGTATAAAATTACAAAATGTAAATGTGCCCTGGCTTCTGTTGTTCATGGTGTCTAGTATGGTTCATAAGTGTTCAGACTTTTGCCGTTTTTGCTCGTCAAAATATTAAATTGATTTTAACAATCGTCGAAGAGTAAAGTCCGAGGGCCAATAAGCCATTCTAGACATTATTAAAAACGGAAATCAGAACTGAAAATGCATGGGTCCACTTTAAAATTCCAATTTGAAACCAAAGTCTGCCATTGTCAAATTGACCGTGCCACCAATTTTAATGTTCTTTGCGGTGGCCAATTTCCGTAGTACGCTAAAATATTCTTTGAAAATTTTGCAAATAACGTATTTTAGAGAGGAAAAAAAACGTGTAAAATTATTTATTTGTCAAAAGACAAAAATTCTTCTTTTGAGCAATTTAACTTACTATCATTTCACCTATTCTTAGGGCTGGCAGTTTAAATTCGCTGGTTCCAAGGTAAACTATAAACACTACTTTTCTCTCTCATTAGTTACTTTTGAAATTATTTTAACAAGTTTAACGTATTTTGAAAAGGAGTGATTCCTTATAGCGCTAATGATTTAATGTTGTCTGGTGGTCCATTTTGTACTTCAGTATCTGTGAAACTCGCGAATTCCAGGTCAAAACGGATGGGTTGGGTTGAGACTCGAGACATGGCTGAAAAGATTCCCTCACCAGCTGTGAATTCAGTTTCAATGCACATTTCGCGGTTCTGAAAGTTCCTTCAGTTTATCATATAGACAATATCGCTTTCGAAGGGTCTGTAAAGTGGTAGGTATCACAACGATTCACATCTTGTGCTTGCGAGATGGCACATATGTATTAGTGTGCTCTTCACCTTATGAGATCCATATCCATGAGATCATCCTTGATCATGTTCGCGGAGATAAGAAAAAGAAACTTAAATATAAAAAAAAGCTTTGATTATTTCAACCAAGAATTTGATTAACTAAACGGAAGTTACCGAGGAGAGTTATCTGAACCGAAAAATTAAGCGGTTTATACAAACTATTAGTTAATACACTAAACTACTACGGTGAACGGACGAAACGAACGAGCATTTCATAGTCTGTAACCGACAAAATGGAGGGCGTGCAATCCACGAATGTATGGTCTGTGTTTAACTATCCGCCAGTTGAGGTGATTACAGGGCTCCGAATCTTTCAAAATACCGGATTTATTCGGATGAAAGACCCTAGTTGAGAGTCAACACACTTAAAGACCAGCGCAGTCTTGCAATTACACCATCCCTCCCAAAAAAAAGAAACCCGTCAAACCTCAATCACTCACAGTTTTGGGCTACATTTTTGCCCCCCCCCCACAAAGACACATTTCCATGGCGAAACTATCGAAGTGCGTATTTCAGTTTACAACACTGCAGATTACCTGACGTATTTTAATGTTTTGAGGGATATCTGATCGTTATTATTTGAAGGAGCTTGAGGTTATTTTTTATTTTCCCAAGATCACTCACTGAAAAATTTTCACAAATTTTTACAAATTTTCCGGTTATTTTTTTAATTTTTAATTTTTTACCCTTAAATGTGAAGGCTAAGATTCTTACGCAAAATATCCTGAAACATTTAGAAATCCTGATTTTAAAATGTAATATGGAGTGAAGACGAAAAATTTCAATGTCCCTGGTCAGTCGCAATCAGTAAAGTGGCGTGCTTAGGGATATATCGATTGATCTGTCATTTAAACCTATGGAAAAGGATCGATTAACAGGATGTTCGCAGCGAAAACCTCAATAATCTATTCTTAAACACGGATTCAAATGGGGAAATATCGATAATCGACCAATCGACCATCGGCCACGCCACTGGTCGCAATCGGTGTTGTCCACGATCGATCAATACATAGAGCGTCGGTGTACTCATTTCGATACTTTAAAAAATTGCCAATAGCATACGCCTGTAGTCCTCACACGAGGAAGAAAAAAAGAGGGAGGAAAATTTTCAGCCCACTAATCAAGATTCGTGTTTCCGCAGTATCACCGTCCATATACGTACACCGACGCGGAAATCAAATAACGTTTAGCGGACGGACAAAAAACCAACGATAGGTATCACAGGCAGGATCCCTGACCCTTGCTCGGCGCCACCGGTAAAGAGTCCGAGTCGACTATCGATATTTTCCCATTTGAAGCCATGGTAAAGAATCGATTATTCGATGTTCTTTGCAAACGCCCTGATAATCGATCATTTCCCATAGATTTAAATAGCAGATTAATCGATACATCGCAAAGCACTGGGTCCGAGATCCCATGTCCGGTCGAGCTGGCGGTTCTAACCGGTCTCCGTTCGGGGCAAGATAAACCCGACGCGCACATAAACGAAAGCGAAATAAATTCCGACGCCGCCACGCGCCGCCACCCGCGGACCGGGACGCCCGCAACGACGACTCCCGGACGGGTAGGCAACCGGCAACACTGCGCCCGGCTCCGAGAGCTCTACAAACAAAACCCCGGAGCCGAGAAAAAAAAGAAAATAGAATCACGACCCGACCCGCCCCTCCGCGCGGACCCCCTCTCCCACCCCGACATCGCACACTGTAGTGTTCGACTGTAGAACCTGGCTGAAACCCAAATTTCGAGGTAATTTTTTTTAGAAAAATAGAGTACCTTTTTCGGGAGCCGACGGTCACTGCTGTAAAGTTATTGAGGAGAAGTGCAAAAATGAAGTTCCGAGGAAAATGAACCCAGTACTGAGCGGGCGGAAACATTTATCGAGTAAAGTTTTTCGTTTTCCATGATATTTTCAAAAATCACACGGAAAAAAAAGTACCACAATCCCAACTATACTTCAAGCTGATTTTGGCGCCAGACATTAGAATAGTTGCACAAGCAAGAGTACCTATGATTAAGTCTGCTGAAAAAGTGGTTGGATCAACCATACCTCTAACTGGTGTCCTCACAGTTTGCATAAATGTGGTTGGATTAACTATACCGCTCGCTGGTGTCTTCACACTTCTAGCTGCAACTTATCTTATGGCTGGCGCCAAAATCAGCTATAGAGGTATTGTTGAGATTTTGATACTATTTTTTCAGTGCATCCATAAGATATTATACCATTGGTCGAGTGGCAAAGAGTCGAAAAATTTTGCCTAAGACCGAAAGAGAGACTGTTCTACATAACGTTAGGCAAGTAATACGTGCAATCTTCTGCAAGCTTATTTTGTCTCGTTTTTAACAAACAACGAACACAAACGAAGGTTTGATGTCAGCAAACTGGGGCACCATGTCACATAAAATAGCAGTAATTATAGTTCTCTCGCGAAATAGGTATAACGTGGATCTCTGACGTCAAACTATGTCAATTTCTGCGCCCTTACTGCTTGCCAACCTTTTATGCCGCAGGTAGGTCGAATTTTGCTGTTTTGCCTCATGTTCAGCCTCATTTCGATGAGATCAGCCGAACACTGAAGAAACCGCGATTTTTGAACGAATTTGAACGTTACTGCTTTCCTCGGTAACGTCTTCAGACTAATGGATTGGCTCACCCAAGTTAGGCTTTAGGGGGTATCCAGGACTCCCTCCCTGGACCACAAAATGACGGACGTTGTAAGCGTTAAAAATGATTGGAACCGTGTGACCAGCTATTCAAGGTAAGTGTCAGGGTGTGCGCCGCGCGGCCGCGCCCGTCTCGCAGGGATGGACACCCCCCTCCCCCCTCGGGGGAGAAACAATTCGACGGGTTGGCACAGCGGCGGCAGTGCAAGCTGGGTGATACAATTAAACGGGCGGCGAGGATATTTTGCAGCGGCGCACAGTGGAACGAGCGGATGGAAAAGGTCGGACGTGTAATTTTCGGCTTAAGTTTCAATTTTTTATGTTTATTTCGTCACAAATGGAGATGTTGCGCGTGTGAGGAATTTGCAATTTGACTGTTGATTCTTATGTAAAAGTGTGCGAAACACGATGGTGCCACCGGTTTTCTCTGAAATCAACTCCCAAGCTCAAAGAAAGCTCTCAAGTTGAGGCCAAAATGGAGGGAATATCCCACGCTCTCCAGAGAGTCCACGTCTACATCAAGACAAACTCTCCATGCAAAGATAGGGAGCAAATACATTTGCACTGATACCATGTTTTCAGTTTTAGAGTCCCCAAAATAAAGTGGCAGGCCTGTCAATGTATTTACTCCCTATCTTTGCATGGAGAGTTTGACTTGATGTAGAGGTGGACTCTCAGGATAGCGTGGGGTATCCCCTCCATTTTGGCTTCAACTTAAGAGCTTTTTTGAGCTTGGGAGTTGATTACTATAATCGTGTTTCTCGCGAACTTTTACATAAGAATCAATAGTCAAATCGCAAATTCCTCACAAGTGCAACATCTCCATTCAAATTCAAGGAGTGTTTTTGAAAGAAAATTTCACGAAAAAACCGATGGAACAATTCTTAAATGTTAATGTTTCATATTTTCGAAAGTGTAAGCTTTCAAAGTTTCTAGACATTGTCCGAATTCTCCTATTTTCTCGGTCCAGTGTGCGGCGGGCTCTGATTTCGGAACGACCGAGTCAACCGACCGTCGCGCGTCCATTCCTCCGTCCACCGATCCCGGCGCCAAATTGAGCCGCTGACCCCTTTTTGCGGAGGCCCCAGGTGGCGGGGGGGGGGGGGGGGGGGGATTTTGTTGGTGCCTAGCACCCACGACCTGAGAGCTGATTATTAAAAGTGTTGGACAGTGCGATCTACATACTGCCGCGCTAAGGAAGAACGCCGTATGAGCCTTCAGACGTTGCAAACTTTCCTCCGATAAAGACCGAAATCACTGAGAAAATCGTGAACATTATTTTCTCAAATTTTCCGACAATTTTGTATACAATTTAATCTAAAATATCTGAAAATTACAAGGAAAAATATGCATGAATTTTGTCAAAAATACAGGTTTTATCAAGGACAATTTGGCAACTAACGAATGTGCATACGGCGTTCTTCCTTAGCACGGCAGCATAGCAGATAAAGGGAAAATGGAGGGATCCTATTAGTGGAGGCGGGTGCTTGCGATGTACAAAGGGGGTGTAAAGGAGCGACCATAAATCACGTGACGCAAATTTTCGGCATTTTTGATTCCTTTTCCCACCTCGTGACGCTTTGCAGCGCAAACTCCGACCCGCCCCTTAAAAATTACGTGAAGGTGCGGCACTGATGCCACCTCCACTCTTGCAACGCAGCGTAAAAAAGGTGATTCTTACAAATTTCTCCGATTACTTACGTTTTTCTAGTAAACTTCAGCGCTATTAAAACGACCCTTACAATGCATTTAATTGGTTTCTATTAAATTAATTTAATTTTTTTATTTAATTTTCTTCGGCAAAATATATGAAATACGTTGGTGAGAATTTCTTTATTTCATATTACTTTAAGGCCTAAAGGACGTTCGCTGATACAAAAACCCTGTTTGTTCGGAAAGAATACTAGGATTCCGTAATAGTCAGCGACAAAACTGTACACATTGGTTAGTCCAGCAAACTGGTGTAAGTGGCACACTTCAGTGTCTAGTTTTGCAGTGAAAAGTTACCAGTAAAAGATTTCATCGCCGTTTGGAAAGCGCACGATTCAGGTTTAGAATATTTATTTTTATTTTTTTGCACCGAATTTTCGAAGGGGAATAAATTAAGGAAACTTTTCTTTCCGGTGACGCAAATGGCGTTAGTAGCATAATTAAAAAGTTTGGGCTTCTGTTCCGCGAGTGAGTTTAAATGTGGGTGAAAACTGCGTCCGAACACCCTCGGGTCCCGAGGCCAGAGTTGGGTGGTTACCTCTCTCGGACGTTATTGTTTACTTAAAATGCGAGCGCGATAGTTTAGGTTAACGAATGCGAGCGACCACTCACCCTCCTTCACTAGATAAATTGTATACGATTCCCTCAAACTCAACTTTACCGGGCGGAATAAAAAGGTAGATAAATAATTCTTGTTTGGAATCAATGGGCGATAATCATATTTCCTTTGTGAAAGGTCTAATTGGAATTAATTTGCTTTGTTAAAGGTCTAATTGGAAGCGATTTTGTTCATCTTCAAGGATTATAAATTAATAATTGCGATTAAAATGGAGACTGTGCATTGCTGTATCATCAAAATTAGCTTTGAACTTAACCAAAACCTTTATTCAACATTTAAGTTTAAAATTGTCAATTTGGCAACGCTGTAACAGGAGGAAAAATTTGTTTGACGTCATGAAAGTTTCAGAGATCATTTTATTGTGGGAGGGGGGGGGGTCATTGGTAGAAGAAGCTAAAATGTTAACGGATGCTTCTTTCATGACGCCGGAGTTGTAAAGTAGATCTGCTTGAACGCAGCGAAGCGCCTTCAATTTAGCTTGATACCCTAAGCTTCACCGCGAAGTTAGTTTAGTTGCTTAACCCAACCTGACCTAACTTGGACTTATTCTTGTCACCGCCCGCTGTTTTGGGCGTGAAAAAGGATAAAGACTAGACGGCAAAACTGCTGTTATGTCTTGTTTACACATTATAAGCTTAATATTTTATTACAGGAAGAAAAATAGGACCGACTCATACGGCGTGAAAGCTGGTATTTGCTTGGTTTCAGTAAGTTACCCAATGAATTTGCGAGATTTTTCACTACGTAACTGCAATCCTCTTGAATAAATTGTGAAAAAAAACACTGGAACACACGAATAAAAGGAAGGTATAGCTTACAGCTGCAATTTTTTGTCATTATCTTAAAGAGGCAGCCAATTGAATTTTTGTTATTTCAACTTCAGAAACCTAATTTAAACTAGCAGTAAGTAGGAGTCCCCAGTTTTAGACTCATCGCTTTTATGAATGAAATACCATTGCTTTCTTTTCAATGCAACCCCCTTTCCCCATTCAGAGTGACAAAATAACTATCTCTATAATTTTAAGAAGTCAAACAAATTCTCATTCTGCTACAGCGATGCCAAATTTAAAATTGAATGTTAGGGAAGTAATGAAGTCATTTAGTCGCACTTTACGACCAAAAATCGTTAAAACTACCCGGATGTATATGATGAAGTTGTGACAACGGTAACCTAGAATAATCGTGAGTACTCGCATCGCAGAAAATGGATTATTCGCTCGTCTACATCGTGTAAAATCACGTGCATTTAAAGTGACAATGCCCTTTCTGTCAGTTTGTTTTTTCTTGAATTTTGGTCAGTTTTTTGTTTTACCAATTTTGTCAGCAGTTTGGTACTGTAATCTTTTAAGAATTGAATTTCCCAATGAGATGTTGTATATGTGAGGAATTTGCAATTTGACTACTGATTCTTACGTAAAATTTCGCGAGAAACACAATGGTGCCACTGGTTTTCTCTAAAATCAACTCCCAAGCTCAAAAAAAGCTCTCAAGTTGAGGCCAAAATGGAGGGGATATCCCACCCTACCCTGAGAGTCCATTTCTCTACATAAAAAAAAACTCTCCATGCAAAGATAGGGAGCAAATACATTAGCAGGGTTGCCGTGTTTTCAGTTTCGGAGTTCCCAAATAAAGTGGCAGCCCTGTCAATGTATTTGCTCCTTATCTTTGCATGGAGAGTTTGATTGGATGTAGAGGGGGACTCTCAGGGTAGGGTGGGATACTGGGATATCCCCTCCATTTTAGCCTCACTTTGATAGCTTTTTTTGAGGTTGGGAGATGATTTCAGAGAAAACCAATGGCACAATCGTGTTTCTCGCGAATTTTTATGTGAGAATCAATGGTCAAATCGCAAATCCCTCACACATGCAACATCTCCATTCTTTTCACAAAAAAATTTTTATCGAGGGGAATTTTGGCAACATCCATATGTTCATGCAGCGTTTTCCCCTTGCCCATCGGTATAACCTCCCGTTGATTTCCTTTATTTGATAAATTTGGCAGCGGAGGATCGAACAGGAATAAGACTCACAACCTCAGTTCACAGCGCGCATTGCAGCCTCATTATTTTTTCATTAAGAGGCACCCTCGCTCCGCCTCTCGACGGCGCTGTTCCGGGAAGGGAAGAATATACTTGGGCCAGGATTTCTTTTCCTTCCTCCGTCTCCTTCGTTACGTATGCTGATTTCGTGAAATAAATTGCGAGGCTACGGTTTCCTTTCATCGCATTGGGTGTGCAACCAACACCAAGCGGCATTAATACCGCGAATCCAGGCAGCTCGAGTAATTTTCGTCGAAAGATCGATGCTAAGAGGGAGGTGTCAAAGGGGTCGCATCTTTGTAAGTAAAAAGGAGAGGAAAGAAATAGGAAGTGTTTCTTTTTGGAGAAGAGTTCCTAAAATTATTTTTGTAGGAATACTTCGGTTGAGATTTCGCCGCAAACATTTTTACTTTCGAGTAGAATGAAGAATGGTTGTTCTTGCAACGGGCATACTGCATTCCAGGTGTAGTCTACTCTTTTAACTGTATTTGCAATGTTTCTTTGGAAGCAAATGGTTCAGGCCCGTGGTAACCAGTGTTCGAAACTCACTTTTAAGTTTTAGGAGCCAAGTGGCGCATCACGCCCGTTTTTTAGGCGCCATTGAAGGTTTTTTAGGGGCCAAATTGACTTTTTGCCTACATATTACAGCGCATTTAGTGGAAAGTTAGATGCAAGATGTTTTCGTGACAGAACTAGTACATACAAGTAGCTGTAACTTGGGGAAGACAAAAGCACAAAGGATGAAATCGTGAAGAGTAGAAAAAGCTGTCACTTGTAGTGCTGAAAATTTCGAATAATCACCTGATATGAAAATCCAGATTTTTGGGGGCACTTTTTAGGGGGCGCAGAGCCTTCAGTTTTTAGGCGCATTTGGCACGTTGGCCCCTGTGTGTTTCGAACGCTGGTGGTAACATTGATCATTCTCTGCCAATAACCGTACCGCATTTGTACTGGGACCGAAATAATTGTTGTACCATACTTTGCAGTGTGCACACTATTCAACATGAAAACAACAAAAAAAAGAAAAAAAAAGATAAAAAAGGAAGACAGTGCCGCGACACAATAGCAGAAGAATTAATTATGAGTCAGGTTCAACAGCAGGGAGAAGATGCTTTTCAATGCAGCGCACGATGCCGATGAACCCTCTTGCTGTCGCGAGCTGAATAATATGATTTTCCAACACATCAGCCCGGGAAACCAACGCGTCGGTGAGAAATAGCCGAGTGAAAATTACAACCGTGATGGAAAAGATGAAATACCTTACCTATCTCTGAACATTTGGTGGTAGAAACAAACAAAGTGAAAATTCCTGACAGTCCATTGGAATTGAGTCTTAATTGGCTTACAAAACCTTAAAGTTAAGTATCATTTTGGAAGCGGGGAGCTTTAAAAAATGCACACATCTTTCACGAACATTTCAGACTTTCCAGATGTACTCATAGTGATTTTTGACCCATTTTCTATAAAATGTAACTCTTCTTTTTGCTCTACCTGAAGTATGCAACAGGCCCATTTGAATCTTTTTGAGCGATAGAGATGCGTGATTTTCGAATGGATATAGCTATTCGCGCTCTCCAGTGTGTCTGTTGCCTAGGCGGCAAAATTGAAGCTGAAATTTAACGGAACGATATCTATACCATATAATACAGTCACACATCTTTTATTGCTTCATCAAATAAGATAGATATTATTAAGTTAATCCTTGAATTTTTAAATCTGTTTATGGTTAGATTATAATGAGCCCAAGTAATGAAAAATCCTGATATTAATAAAATTATAGTGTTTAACAAAGGAATATCTATAAATCTTATCTGAGTGACTTTGAAAGGAGGTCAGACGGATCCTGTTTCTATGTCTGGTCTCAACCTATAATAAAAAAAAATATATTCAAAAAAATGAGCCAAACAGGCAGATCTCTGAGATGCATCAGGATGATTATGTTTCCGAATAGCCTGCTTGTCGTACTTCCCGGAAAATTCTATACTTATCGTTTCTCTTCATTTTTGCTCTCCTCGTTTACCTCATATTCTTTCATTCTTCTCATTTTAGTGGATCACTTAGATTCATCTTAAGCTGAGTAAAAAACAGTGTTGCCAATGTTATCAAACCATAGCCGCTGACCAGTGGCGTGGGTGAATTGCGATATATAGATTGTTACGCCATTTAAACCTATGGAAAAGGATCGATAAACTGGGTGTTCGCAACGAACACGTAAATAATCGATTCTTTACCGTGGGTTTAAATGGCACAACAATCGATACATCGCAATCCACGCCACGCCACTGCCGCTGACAATCCGACAACCCCGCGCAACCGACGTGGAAAACAAAACCGGCGCGTCTTTCGCGCGGGTATAAATCTGTGCAAGAATGCCTTTTCCTCCCCATCCAGGTCGGGCCGCCCCCTCCCCCGGTCCTCGCCAGCTACCCTGGACCCCCTCCATCCCCCACCACCCCTCCCCTCCCCCGATGAGCGATTTAAGACGGCTGGAGCAGAGAGCGAACCTCGAGTGTAATGTATTGCTCTTCCACTCGGAATATTCTCCACGCGCCAGAACGTTTTTATGAGCAGCGGAATAAAATAACTCCCCGTTGAAACCGCGCATGTCCGAGCGCCGTTGATCCTCGAATTACGTGCGTTATTACGGATTTCGGAGTCCATTTGAGAGTGTCCGTTGGAGTTCCCGACTCATTCGACTGCGTCGCGTTTGAAACAAACACTTGGCGGAGTGCGTTTTGCCAGCCGGCTCGGGGTTGGCCGAGAGGAGGGGGAGGTTGGGGGGGTGGAGGAGGGGGAATTAGCCATTAATCCTCCCGCGCCAAATTGCGCGCGCGTGAAAACATCATAACACGGGCCGAGAGCTCGGTTCTGGGGAGTCAAGTGACGGGTTACAAATGGATATCAGGAACTCGCGTCGCCCCGGACCGTGCGTTTTTTTCTCATCAGTTGCAGCGTTTCTGGCGGTTCTTGCAAGTTGGCAACACGGAGGGTTTGGTCCGTTCAAGTTTGGAAACAATTCTTCGTCGTGATGGGTTCGAGCAAAATGAGACGCGACAGGAAATAATAAAAATAAATAACTATACAACAGCGTGACGGGGCTAGGACTGCATTTTTCAATATGGAACTAAAAATTCTGGTTCAGTTTAGAAACAACGTATATACTATTAGTTTCCCTTTGCACATGAGTGTTTTTATACGTGGTTCTTGATTGAAAAATACAGTCCTTTTCTGCATCATTTGCCGCTTAAAACACCCGGAAATTCCAAAAATTTAACCCTTGAGTTTCAGAAAGCCTTCAAAAAGTATTTTTTCAGGTGAACCCTGTTCTGCGTACATCTCTGTACTTACCAAGGTTATTGGCTTGGGATTTATTAATGAATGAAAATTAAGAGAATTTAGGATGCTGAGACCGCGGATTTACCCCCTCAAGGGTCTTTGAATAGAGATGGGGAGTTTTCTCTCAAAAATAAAATATGAGGTTAGTTTTCGTTCATAACGTAATTTCGGGGTGCCAAACTGTTTTTGTCGTGAAGTTCTAATGAGGACATTGTATTGAGGTACTATAAATGTAATCAATTTTTTGAATGTCAATGAGCTGCCTGAATCTTTAATAACCAACAGACACATTACAATGTTGAACTCTCTTTCAAATGCTCCCACGATAGGAACCATTACATGGTCCTGGTGCACAGTTTATCCAACTCCGGACAATGCACACCTAAAAAATATTGTATTCCTCTAAAACACCACAACCTTGCAGATATCGTATATTTTTTAAAAGCTAATGTCAATTGTAGAACACTGGAAATCAATGTGCTTCTCTCGGGAAGAAAAGAAACTTTTAGGTAATGCGATCATTGTATCGAACAGAATTTAATTACGCTCTTGTTGATACTTTCAGTTAATTTAAACAGGAACGTGCTATGTTCAAGCTTTGCTTCAGTCTGAGAACGCAAACGATTCCGAGATCCAAGGGAATTTTAATAAATCAAGAAAAAATACTCGGAAAGGCGAAGAAAGCCGCGTGGACCTCGGAAATCGTCTCAGCTATTTCTTGAGTATTTTTAGTATTGCCTCGAGGAATGTTTCTAATTAGTTTCATTACTTTATCCGGGGCAACGCTTCTAAATTCAGCTCTCTCTTTATTTTTTTTCTTACGTTAATTGAGGATAATATTACTATTCATGAACTTTTCCCGAGAGTCTCTTCAATATTGAGATCGGAATCCTAACAAATTTTTCGATACTCGTTAGATACCTCCTCGTTAAAACAGATGAAACTTTTCCCTCTTTTATTGCCACCCAGTCTTCGATGCGAGAACTGATACCGTGGATTTCACCCATTTTAGAAGAGTTGGCAAATACTCGTAATTCTCCTTTATTGTTCACTCGAGGCAAATTCTTCAATTACATGACCCGAGTTTTAATGTTAATTTATTCAAAGGTCTAATCTATTTTTCTTGTTCATGCGATTCGGTCACTTGAAAAATTTACTCGGCACTAGTAAATCACCACCCACGGAAGAAAGGACCTTAGTGCAACAAATCTAAAATTGATTTACTGATACTAGATCATAGGAGTGTTCTGCTACTTTTTTTCTGAACAAAAACGAACCGAAAATGTTAAAAAGTGACGGATTTAAAGGCGGGTTAAAATAGCAATACGAAAAATGCACCTGAATTGGAAAAGAAGATATTTAAAATTCTAATCCATCACAATCACGGTGCAGAATAGTCATTTTATAAAACAATTCTACGTCCTTTTCTTTGGTGATTTCTTTACGTTGATAATATTTTCAAATATACATGCTTCCTTTCATCTAATCTTAATTAAATTATTTCTTTATCGAATAATAATTCTTCTTAAAAAGCAATTTTTGGCGTAGGAGTCTTCTTGCACTACTTCCTCAATTTCGGGAAAAGGCTTGGCCTGTAGGTAATGTCTGATTTCCAAAAACATGTAACACGTTTTTCACGTTTCACATGAGTCTTGTTTTATATTCAAAATCTAAAACGCTTCACAAACAAGTAAGTTCAAATATTAACTCCCGAGCGAAGCCATGACAATTGAACCGATTATTTTCTAGACCAAGGTAGCGCCAAAATTTCAAAGGAAAACAAGAAAACCCGTTTTATTCGCTTTGATAACAATCATCGAATTCCAAAAAAATGTAAGTTCTCTTGGGAGGCTACTTTAAAATCATGCATGATTCATTATACCAGAGAAAACAAGGAACATCTTCCCCTAAACCACCAAAATAGCAGTGGCGTGGCGTGAATGATCGATTAACGATATTTGCCGATTTGAAGCTATGGTAAAGAATCAATTATTAAGGTGCTCGTTGCGAACACCCTGTTAATCGATCCTTTTTCATAGGTTTAAATGGCAGATCAATCGATATATCACAAAGCACGCCACGCCAATGTAAAATAGATTGGCGCTTACGTGATTACGTGATTTATTAACAAAAATTGTGATACAGTCAGGTGAACATGGAGGCAATTATCCTGGACGTGACGCTACATTACAGTTTTCGCGGCAAAATTTTGGAAACCAAGGGAGTAGACGGCTCGGAAGTGGAACGGAGGGGGGGGGGAGGGGTTCGCCAAGCTACAGGGATGACTTCCGGAATCAGCTCGGCGATGCTAAGAGTAGAGATGGGATTGAGGCGAGTTCCGCGCGGCTACTTAACACATTGGCATGACGAGCTTCGCGATTAATCGATTGGTCTGCCATTTAAATGGGAAAATATACTGCCGTGCTAAGGGAAAGCGCTGTATGAACATTCGAGAGTTGCCAAATCACCCCGGTAAAAACATGTATTTTTGAGGAAGAATATGCGTATTTATCCCTGAAATTTTCGGACATTTTAGAAAAAATTGCGAACAAAATTGTCTGAAAAAATTGAAGAAAAACATTCACAATTTTTCCAGTAAATTCGGTTTGTATTGAAGGAAATGTGGCAACGTCTGAAGGTGCATACGGCGTTTTTCCGTAGCACGACAGTATAGTTAGCCGATATTTACGCCCCGCCACTGGTTCATCAGGATGAGAGACCTGCGAGGCGCATGCAAGCTAATGGATTCAGCTGGAATCTTCGAGACAGCAGCGATTCGCCATAGTGTTCACACACACAGAGCTTTGGTCCGGTCAGACTGCGGGCCCGGATGCCAGCCTCTCTAGAAATAATCCGTTTCCCTTCCGGCCAGGGCAGAAATCTAGCGAAAGCACGAACGGAAGTCATGGTCATGTTCCCATGTTGAACGAGCTGATATTAGCGGATGAGAGAATCGACATGGCGATTCCATCCTCTGCAACTTAATCTCAAAACCAGCACAGTGGTTAATTTCTTTTCAAGCAATATGTTTTTCAACTGCGAATCGCAGACTTGTTCCAGAGGTAAACTCTTCCAGGAAAATTCATAATTAAATGATGGATAAAAATGTCAAAGAAAACTCATATTACATAACATATATTAAAAACATTGGATTGACAAAAGATCCATGTCTCAAGAGTAAAAATTATAAGTAATGTATGTAGAAGTAACAACAGATTAACTACTTACTTAATGTCATAAGAGGTAAGAAAGAAAGTGGTAAAATAATTGACTAGCTACAGTTAATCGATTATATAATTTTAAATATTTAGAGTTTAGGACTCGGAATCAGTAAAGACATTCATAAAGATTCAATGGATTGATGAGTGAGTTTCAGATGAGATGAGTTGACGTAAATCATTTGATCCTAAAAATAGTTTTGTCCTAGAAATCAGTGTCAGGGTTGGTTAGGGGGGTTTTGAGAGATTAAGGGTTCTACGTACTTGTAATCCAGTAATGTTTATTTCTCTGTTTCATTTAAGTCTTCGTTTTTCTGTTTTACTAAATTTTCCTGTCCTGTCCAACAAATTTCTTTGAAATACTCCGAATCAAACGTTTAGTTCCATTAATACAAGGAACTTATAACTCACGGCTCATCTCAATACACACCGTCGACGTGTAGAAGCAACGGCGCTATGAAACGCATGCTCGATCTCCGTGTGCGGCGCGGCCGGCACGAACCGAGATCCTCTAAATTAGAGAAAAACAGCCCTCAGCTATTTCTGAATGATTGAAAAGCAATAGCTGAGAGCTCCCGGCATATGCTTCGCTCCCGCGCCTCACGAAGCTTGAATCATTCAATCCTAGCCCCCTCTTTTCCCCACTTCCTCCCTCTCCTGAATCCCCTCCCCACGACCCTCACGTCCGGATGACGTCAGACGTCCCGCACGTATCGCGGCCGCGGTCGGTATCTCGTACGTCATGAAATATGAACGTGACTATCGGTAACTAGACGTCAGACGTGCGCCGAGCCCCAGACGCGACGTGAGGACAAAGGGAGTGTTAATCAGTGGCGTGGCGTGAATAATCGATTATCGATATCTCGCCATTTGAAGCTATGGTAAAGAATCGATTACTAAGGTGTTCGCTGCGAACACCCTGATAATCGATCTTTTTTCATAGGTTTAAATGGCATAACAATCGATACATCGCAGTTCACGCCACGCCACTGGTGTTAATCAAAAGTTACGCCGTGGAAAAATCTCCAGAGAGTGCGGATAGGAACACCGAAATGATTTTCAGGTCGGGTTCGAGGGATGATTGGAACGAAGCCTGTGCGAATTTTTAATACGGCCGTGACAAATCCCTGCGCGGGGTGTTATTTCAAGCAGATTAGAAACGTCACCGATGACGGCTCCAATTAGCCGTTATGACGTCATGTATCCGCATGACACTGAAGGATCCCTTAATAACGGATTTAATGCGAATCAGCCTAACACTGCCTTTCGCGATGCATAGTTACCATTTGTTTTATTTATTTGTTCTCTTCTGTTTTTGTTTCTCTTTTGTTTATTTTTTTTACTTTTCTTTTGCGGCATTGAGCAAATACGCATGGCACTTGAAGCGGGGAAAAATCATTTGACGGAAACGATATTGCTCCGTTTTTTATTAAAAAACTGAACACAGGAGGAGGTCAGTAAACGATTTATTTAAGCTGATTGCAATTAAGTACGTCTCTACATGTGTCGTCCAAGGAAACAAGGTATCCTGTCCTCGGAGGAAATTCCTGAAGAATTCCTTAAAATCACAATACTTTCCGATATGTTTGCACTTCGTCTACATTAAAATTGGAAGCTACATACAAACTGCAGCAGAAAGTCAAGAATGATGACACGCAGTTCTACAGCTCACCGATATGTTTGCACTTCGTCTACATTGAAACTGGAAGCTACATACAAACTGCAGCAGAGAGTCAAGAATGATGAAACGCAGTTCTACAGCTTACCGATATGTTTGCACTTCGTCTACATTGAAACTGGAAGCTACATACAAACTGCAGCAGAAAGTCAAGAATGATGACACGCAGTTCTACAGCATTCCTGCATTTCCACAGCCTTGCAGGATGCGTTTCACGGCAACTGACTGACTGCACTGCGTTAGATGTAGTGCGAGAAGTATTCCTACAGTCTTGCAGGCGCTAGTATACGTTGAACGCCGGACGCACCGTGTTTGGCGCAATTATTCGAACTCGCGTTAGAATAATCGCGGCATCAAATAATAGAGCTTAAAATGCCCATGATGATTTTTGACACCTTATGAGCATTCCAACGTTGCCTCAGTTCCTCCCGATTAAATATTTTTTCCGAGAAAAGCTAGGAAAGTTCTTCAAACCCACGACCACTATTTAATCTTCTCACTTCATTTATCATCAGGAGATGATACATTGATGACTTGTCAATAAGCTAACCTAAACTAGCGTCAATATAAAAATGCATTTATTTTCCAACTGTTTCCTGCTTTGCCAAACTTCTACCTTAAATTAACTTCATTTTAAATTCGCGCATTCATGTGGCAGATGTTAAGGTTTCTATTCGCGCAATCCTCATATATTTCCTTAGACCTTTTGCGCAATCCTGGATTATCGATCTATATGACTGATGAATTTAAATGGAGTATTGACAGTGTTGCCAGCTTGCGAGAATCGCCACTAATCGAAGGCATAACGCAAGTGGACGATAGCTACCGGTAAGTTTGCAATAGTCTGTAAGTTCAATCAATGAATGGGAAAAAATAAATACATATAGAACAAAGACAGTGGTACATAGGCAGCCCAAAACAGAAACAGTAACAGCTTCTTTTGATTTTGATTTCTTTTTTATTTTTGTACACTGGAAAAAAACACATTGGATCTAGAGTCCAGACTCATGAAAACATTGACAAGAAAAAATACTCTTGATTCAATCAGATTTAAGCTTAAATCAAAAGGAAATTCGCTCAAATTAAGAGGCTGGGTTCTTGATTTAAGCTTAAATCTGATCGAATCAAGAGTATTTTTTCTTGTCGATGTTTTTAAGAGTCTGGACTCTAGATCCAATTAGTTTTTTCTTTCAGTGTATTTTACCGCTTTTAGCTGTTGATAATGGTGTCGTAAGACACCGAAACGTCCCGTATAATTTTATGTATTTTAGCAAAATAAATACATATACTTGGCAAAACGATGACTATTCCCGTCGCGAGGTGTGTACTTTGTTGCATATCCGGATTAATTGAAGGGTGCTTCAAGGAGACGGTATCCACCAACAGGTGCGGAGCACACATCGTCGTTTGAAAAAGGATCGGTATGAATTACTAAAGGATCCATTCACGACTCGACAGGACACGAGAGCCTTGTCGTGCCGAGAAACCGTGAACCCTCAATACCCCGGGTCGTTCCCACGCTCCGCTGCGAGTTGGCAATGGAGCTGCCGCTACCTGAGATATGAGTTCAAACTTGGCTTAAATATTTTATAGAGTCATTATAATTATTACGAATTATACTCCACTTCGCCGCTCGCTCGGGAGATTAGGAACTTTTAAAACGACGGAATCCCCTCGAGCGATCTGCGAGAGGCTTTCGCGGTGGCGGGGAGGGGGGGAGGGTGACGGGGGCGGAAAGAGTGCTTTTCGAATTAAAAAGCTTTCATTGAGGAGAGACGGAGCTGTTGCACGTGCTCGCGGATCAAGATACGACGCCCGACTCCGGACCCGGAGCAAGGAATAAACGAAACATAATAGAATAATAAATAATCCGGTCCGCCATTTTTAAATTTCTGATACGGAGCCGATGTGCGTCAACTTTAACCTGGATTCGAGTAGAGTCCCTTTATACTGAGAGTCAAGACAATGTGAAACCATTTTTGATTGGTTCCCGTATTTTAGGCCTTCACAGTGTCACAAACGGGAATAAAGATCACATTTTCACCGATTGCGATAATGCGGTCCGCCATTTTTAAATTTCTGATACGGAGCCGATGTGCGTCAACTTTAACCTGGATTCGAGTAGAGTCCCTTTCTGCCGTGCTAAGGAAAAACGCCGTATGAACCTTCTGGCGTTGCCAAAATCCCTTCGAGAAACCCCGAATTTACAGGGAAAATAGTGAATATTTTGTTTCAAAATTTCAGACAATTTTCTACGCAATTTAATCTGAAACCTCTGAAAATTTTGAGGAAAAATATACATAGATTCCGCCAAAAATACATGTTTTATCCGGAGGAATTTGGCAACTCTCGAATGTTTATACGGCGTACTTCCTTAGCATGGCAGCTTTATACTGAGAGTCAAGACAATGTGAATCCATCTCTGATTGGTTCCCGTATTTTAGGCCTTCACAGTGTCACATACGGGAATGAAGATTACATTTTCACCGATTGCACGGATTATAATCTGAAATGGACCAGGGAATTACGGGTTTGGCAAGGAACGAACGGAATGAGAGAAGGAAAGGAGAAAGGAATTTGCGAATGAGCCGATCAAAGATTACAAAAAAACGTTCAACCTGTGGAATCTTTATTCCCGTTTGTGACTCCATGGGGGGGTGTTGTCTCGACTCTCAGTATAAAGGGACTCTAGATTCGAGTAGAGTACCTTTTGCTGGGAGAGTCTGGCCGTGTGCATACGGGTGAACTGTAATGTCTTGCGGATATTGAACCGAGGATATTGGATTGATGAATATTCTAAGAATATTCGTCGGATATTCAAGTGTGGTTGAAGTTTGGTCGATTACTATTTGGACCGCGTTAAGCAGAAAAAAACCAAGCCACACCAGCTATTGCCAAATTTCAACGGGAAATTTAAATTTTTACATCATAACGGTTGCGCGGATTTGTGTGCAGCTTTCAGTAGAATTTCTGCAAAATTCTTTAAAATTTCAAAGAAATCCGCACAAACGCTCTCTTGTAAGACATATTAGATTGCCCATTTAAAGTAACACCCAAAACGCCTAACAGCATTCCTCCAAGGGGGACAATTATACTAAAAATAAGATATTTCCTTTGTAGCGAGAGTCTCTGCATTATGTAGAAACACAGGACGTCAACTTGGCCGATTGATCTGGGATGACAACCTGTGTCTTTTTTTAATGCGCTCGAAGTTATCCTATCCCGTAATACTACCCACGAAAAATCTACTCAGCTAGCATTCTTTTTTGTGTGCCACACGGAGAAAAAAACCTCGTGCGTGGGACCCTCAGTTTAGGTCATATGGATCTCTGAAGTTTTCGGATTGAGCATCTGAACACTTTAGGTCTAGCTGTCGAGGTTCGGAACACAAATCTGAAACTTCAGTCTTACATCTTACTTCAGATGTGAGAACCGAAGTTTTTCGGATGTGAAAACCGAAGTACTTCAGATGTAAGAACTGAAGTTTCAGATGTGTGATCCAAACCTCAGCAGCTGGACCTAAAGTGTTCAGATGCTCAATCCGAAAACTTCAGAGATCCATATGACCTAAACTTCGGGTCCCACGCACGAAGTTTTTTTCTCCGTGCACAAAAACTCATTCCACTCAATTTGTCATAACCATAAAAACATGCAAATAAACGTTACTTTAAACAAACCTATTTACAGGCTTACTCTTCAAGGTGGATCTGTCAAGGCAAAAAGTGATGGTCCCTTCCCTCCGGAAGGAATGAGCACAATTTTATTCCTATCCGACAATGAGTCGGATGCCGGGACTGTTGTAGCCGGCGCCTGCTGTGAAAGGCCGGGAAATTCGATAACTTATTCAGCCCCCGAAAACCTTTCTTGTTTTTGCCCTTCCATGTGAAGAACATATTCCCAGCAGGGAGCGAGGGGCGAGGGGGAGGTGACGAGAGGTGCATCCGGCATGTTTTCTTTGGCCTCTTTGCATCTTCCTCTGAGGCTTCACGCCAACCGTGTTGCCGTTCATAATGCGAGAAAAGTTTTGATGACTTTATGAATGAGTTTGTGACTTACTTAATCTAGAGAAAATATAAGAATGGGTTTGTTGTACGCAAGAGACACAGCCGTGTGAATAGACTTTGTTGCACTAAAATGGCGCTAACATTCCCATGACGGTAAACCGAATGGTCACTGGATGGTGATATTAACGCTTATATGCCCTAGCTAGGCTTCCTACGCAATAGCCTAGCCGAAAATAGGAAAGACGTCGGAACTCCTATTAAAACTTTTCTCCCGAATCTGAACGACAATTGGCAATTTCATTGGCAGCAAAGAGCCCCAGCGGAGCATGCGAGTTTTCGCCTCTCGCCATCGCGCCTTCAATTTTGCAGATGCAACACGGACATCCATCAAGCACGAATAGTTGTATCTCTGCGCCGTCATCAATGCGCGACCTGTCTCTTGCTCTGTTTCCACATTGTGCTGATTCTGTTTTCATTATTTGTAGAAGCGCTTTAAGGGCTACGTGAACAACGCAGCCGATGATAATGAAAACATAATCGGGCCTCGTTTTTAATTTTTCTCCCGATGCTGAGCGACACCTTACCAGCAGCATTTCACCTTTTTTTTCCTTGACTCTTAAAGTTAAAGAAAAGGCAACGATGAGGATTGAAAAGTTTCCAATTTTTTTGCCTCTACAAAGTACCACCTAGGTAAAATCATACGTTTGCTATAATTTATTTTCCAAAACGTGCGCAAATTTGAGGAAAAATTAATTTTAGACTTTGTCAATACGTCCATTTTCTCTAAGATACAGCTCTCTTTTTGCGCCGGCTGTGGGTTGCAACAAAATTCTCAAGATGACTCGACGAAATTCGCTGAGGTTTGACAACCGTCCGTAAAGCTGAGTATTAATTAAAAGTTTTCAAGCGAAGAAAAGGAGTCGATCTTTTATTTACTGGCATGGAGTTCCCCGACAGCGGGGGTGTTTTTGTACAGGATGCATGGTGAATGTGGACTTTTTTGCTTTCGCCCTTTCGACCCTCTTTTTGAGCCGCCCCAAACCGTCCGTAATTATCTTGTCGGAAGTACCGCCCATGCTTTCTGACTGATCGTTTTACTTTTCGATTCTTCGACTCTTGCACAGTTGCGGATTTTCCCGGTTTCAACGTTTCTCATTACTGGCCGCTTCAATCGAAAACTCTGCACTTTGCACACTCTACAGGTTTATTTTGCCGATTTATTGCGACTTTTATCTCCTTTCCTAAAAGTTAATGAAACATTTTCAAAATCGAAATAAAAGACGTTGGAAGGCGTTTCAAGGAGCTCTAATTTCTAAAATTCAGGAATTTCCAAGTGCCTTATACTTAGAAGTCTCCGCAGAGAAAGAATGAAAAACAATCTTTCGAGTGGTCATAAATGAAATAACCAAATAATGCACAATTCAAGGACTCATACGTACGTTTAAGTAACTTCCTAAAATTCAAGGATGCTTAAGAACTTGAAAAAAAAAAAAAATGAAGAAAGGATTTTACAGACGTTTTCAAGGCATTACGGACCCTTTTTCGGAAGTACAGCGTGGGTTTTTTGCGTTTCCGCAAAATCTTTGCTTCACGTCCGTTCCAGAATTCAAAACAGCAAAAACCACGAGCCGTCAAACAATGTATGTTAATCAGCAAGACAAAAAAGAAGAGAGGTATAGAGAATGAAAGAAAATCCGAAGGAATATATCTACAAGAGGTGACCGGTTATCTATTGGGTGCATGCTGCATCAGCAGTTGTGTACAGATGACGAGTAAGGGATATCGACGGTGTACGTCTCCAACCACGTATCTCGTTTGCGGTGTTTGAAAATCTAAGGTCCCATTTCATTCTCTTAAACAAGAACAAATCAGCATCATTGGTTGAAATTTTCATGGAATTTCCCTTGCACAGGGAAGGAAAATAACGGCAGTTTTAAGAATGGACCACTAGACAAGGTACGAATTTCAGATACATGCTTCTTAATCAAAATTTCACGTAAAATACGACGCGCACAACGAAAATTACCGAAATCAACTCCTTACGAAGATATTCAATAATTCTTGATGCGTGAATTCAAACCACCCGCTCATGAAAACTCAATGCTCTACGTGATTCACATTGCACGCTAAACGTTAATCATGACAGTCTCTGCGATATAAAAATCTGGCGACCTCAATTTTGACGCTTTGGCTCACTTTTAGCAAATTGCTTATAGTTTGAACAACACATGGTGGGAAATGAACATTGCTCGATTGAGAGGATTGTTGAAACCGAAGTAGTGCGCGATTTGACTCATGTAGAGCTTTGAGTTTCTTGTGAGCGGGCAGTTCAAATTCATTGTAATCAATGTGAAATAAAAACGTTAATATCTTCGTTTGGAGTTGGTTTCAGTCATTTTTGTTGCGCGAATCGTGTTCTGCGTGAAATTTTGGTTGAGAAACATGTATCAGAATGCTTAAATTTGTACCTTGTCTAGTGGTCCATTGCCGTTGAGAAGTTTTCCATGCAAAAAAAAAAGCATGACAGGAAGTCTGCCACGTCGTAAACCGAGATACGTCGTCGTGGACCTACACTGTCGATATGTACAACGTTTGCATGGAATACGCATGCAGGCATTAGTTAAAAGGGATAAAGAACTTATATCTACTCGTACAAAATGTATATATACGAGCAAACACACGCAATTAGAGGTACTTTCACGAAGTTAGTGCTTAGTGATAATTTGCCGGTTTTTTCAAAGAAAAGAAAAAAAAGGAAAAAAATTACGTTTGAGATAGTTGTGACATAAATAAAAGAGACCTGAAGATGGAATAGTTCCAAGGGATCATATACTTTCGTAAAATCATAAAAATAAAAATCAACGTGATGATTAAAAATCACGGCTTGTTTTCAGATTGATAATTAATTAATACTATGAAAATTATAATGGCAAAATACTCGTTAAGAATTGCACTGCTAGCATAATCGATATTATCATTCCTAACGAACGAAGCTTAGAGCTGGGATATCAAGAAAAGTAAGCAAAATACCTGCGCCATTCGCTTCGGAAATTAGGCGTCTAAATGGAACCTGAAAATTGTTTACGACACCGAATTCCGCACAATGCCAGTCACGGGGATGATACCAGGAAGTTTAATTAAACATTTACAGGGGATCGGAGCACAGAATTACTTGCTTCAAACGATAAAGAAGTTCGCCATAATAAGTGCGTCTTGTATCGTCACGTCATTTCTCAAAATTGATCAACATTTTTCACTAACATTTTCAATTTCGTCATTAATATCTTGTCCTAATTCAGTTAACGTTAAGTAGGTAATTTTAACGTCCTCCTCAATCCAGGCAACGTAAAATTACATTTTAGATTTCTTTTAAATTACATACCTAATTCAGCTCACGCTCATATAGTTTACGCTCAGCCACGTTATTCTGTTCCAGTCAGTAAATGCCAGTTACGTAGTTTAGGCTACGTTAATAAGAACGTTATGTTCAGTTTATATTTTAATACCTAATTCTAATAGTGCATCACTGACTCAAAGTAATGACTAGTTAGTGACTCTGAGGGCTAATTATTGAAATTGATACAGACGAAGCTACAGATAAAGAAGACAAAAGGAAAATGGAGGGATCCTTTTGGTGGAAAAAGGTGGTTCTTATAGACAAAGGGAGTAAAGGATGAACCAACTATAGGGTCTTCATTGTTGTTGTTTAGTTAGTCTATTATATAGGTACCTGCCTTGTCCAATGCAACCACCCGCTTCCACCAATTCTGCCATGCCAAGAATGAACATCGCATGAGCCTTCAGACGTTCCCAAATTTTTTTGGATAAAATTTGAATTCCCATGAAAATCCGTGTGTGTTTTTACTTTAATTTTTCAAAAAAATTCATCCGCAATCTGATCTAAATTATTTAAAAATTTCGCGAGAAAATATTCACGACTCTCCTCAAAATAAATGTTATCAGAGGAAATTTGGCAACATTTGTAGGTTCATACGGTGTTCTTCATTAGCACGGCAAAATAGAGCCTTCTTTGTTCATCACTTTGTCTAAAAATTTCAAAAATCATCCCGCTGGTAATCGGGAGTGCTCTCTTTTTCAAGATTGAAAAAATTAAAATGAAAAATAAAAAAACAACTACTTTATAAATGAAAAAAACACTAAGAAGTGAACCAAACTGCATGTAACAAGGTGCAGAAATGATGCTGGGTCCACACCATTTCGCGGGGTATTCTAATGCGAACTGCCTGAATTTTGACTCTAATTTTAATTTTTGGAATTTTTTGGCTTTGTTTTCCCTCGAAATGATGTGGACCCAGCACCATTTCTCCACCTTGCTACTTCATAAATTTGTTTGGAAAATCAGTGTTTTTCTATTTTCCATGAAGAAAACGCCACTCCTGATTTTCCGGAGATTCGGCATCCGTCGTCGGCGTCTCCGGTCAGGAGAGGACGCACAAATATTGGTTAAACTTGACACTAACTTTTCCGAGAACACTCGATGGGTTGTTAGTTTTATGAATTTAATCAAAACTCGTTTCTAGCGAGCCGGCCCGGCCGCAAGGAGAGCGCTCCTCGACGCAAGGAGCTTAAAATGTAAATAAGGCTTCCGTTTTGGAATCATCATGCCCGACTTACAAACAACTTGTGAAAGTAACCGCGGCCATAAGAAAAGCGCGCTCTTTAGTTTCGCCCGACAACGATTCGGTTAAAAAGTTTCTTAAATGCCAACACGATCGACAAACAAAATTAGAAGACCACTTAGGTGCCCTCAGCGTGAAAATGAAAGGCCATAATAATTTGTCAGTAACACACACACACCCTCGCCCTAACCCTCACACACAAATGCAAACCCGCCTTAGAAGTTTACGATAAAGTACACAAAACATTGCTCGAATATACGAATAAAGAAGGAGAGAATTAAAACATGGGTAAACAAGAGGTTAAAACATTAAAGACGCTAAAAGGTATGACGTTTTGAGCTCTTACCAGCTCATTTTCAGCTACAAAAAAAAACACAAAAAACAAGTAAAAAATTCAGTGGCGACCTGACATCAGCTGTTATCATTTGCCTCGGATATTCTGTACTGATGTTTACGTGATAACGGACGGGGTCAGGTCGCCAATCAATTTTTTACTTGTTTTTTGTGTTTTTTGCAGCTGAAAATGAGCTGGTAACAGCTCAAAACGCCCCGCCTTCTAGTATTTTTAATGTTTTAGCCTTGTTTACCCATGTTTCAATTCTCTCCTTCTTTATTCTTAGAAGTTTCTAAAAAAACCGTTCGTTTCTAAATTAAGTTTCTAAGTCTACTTAGATTGAATAGTCCTTGACAAAGAATAAACTGAAACATACAGTAGACCACTAGACAAGGCAAGAATGACAGCAACACGTAAAACGCTTCCTTTTTCAAAATTTTAAGTATTGCAATACAATCTAGTCCGGGGCACGGAATTCGGAAGTCAACCCCAAGCGAGATATGCGCGAATCAGCACTGATTAGGTGGAGCGTAAATAATACGAATTACGTTCTCTGTGTTTCTACCCTAAAATTAATTAACATGTTGCATCGTGTCTCCTTTTCAGGGGTTCATTTCCAAACCCACAGTAAACAATTTCAAACAGAAAACAATGAAATACTTCGTGTCTTGTTGGTGTTTCACTGCAGGATCCAAAATGCACAATACACGTTTTGAAACTTTCTGTAAACTGCAAAATGCTGTCACATCATCATTTTGTCTTCAATGAATGCATTTTCTTTCATGGAAGTTTGAGAAAAAGCTTGAATTGAGATGAGTCAAACCTTGAAAGTTGATGCGCTTGTGCAAGTTTTTTTAATTCATTTCGGAAGCAACAGTAAGTGTAATCCAATGAGACTCAACCTTAATTAAAAGTTACTCAGACATATGAAAGAACGGCGTGCACTTACCACATCTATGAGTTGTGAAAGTTTGAGCCCCATCTTGACGGTCAGTCTATCCGTATTGTTTCCGACGGGTCGAATGAGTCGGTTGTAATTGCTGAGCAAGTCGTTGTAAAGGCGTTTCGCCTCTGGATTTCCAGCTACCACAGCGACCATCGCCAGAACCACAAACCGCTCCATTCTAACCACGCCCTGTAAAGCAAAAAATTAACGTTACAACACAATCGAAAAACGGGAATCAAACCGCTTTACATTTATAAACAACCTCTCCCACAAAAAATATCAAAATCTGTCGTTACAGAGAAAATGGAACAAATTAATACTTTTTTTCTTTGTATACGATTGGTCAGTTTTAATGATGCCACCTGTCAAGCACTGATGTATTGCGTTGTATCATTATGAATTGAAGGCGTTTATAAAACATCGCTCGTTTGCGATCAGGGGCTGTGCACTGTTTCAATCTTTTTAACCCACGATTTCAGTCGTTGTTTTTCTTTTATTAAAAAATGAAAAAAGGAACGAACATATTAAAACATGATTTCAAACATGAACAAGATTGATAAGGCAACTTGTAAGATTACACGTTTATTTAGCGTTCATTTTCTCATACCGCGAGGAGAAAAATGTGCGGGGGTAACCCCCAAAAATCGTGGTGCTACCCCTATTTGGTTGATGATAATACATTTCAGATTAATTGTGGTAGTACCGAAACTCAAGTTGGAGTAGTACCGCAATATGTGGGTTAGTAACCTAATTTGTTAGGGTGCTATCACAATTCTTTGGGACACTGCCACAATTCATTGGGTCACTACTACAATTCATTGGGGCACTACCACATTTAATCGGTGTACCACCACAATTAATTGGGGCACTACCGTAATCTATTGGAAATGTACATATCATGCAACAACTCCGTGCTCTTTTTTCCGTGATCCATCTCTCTTTTTTCCTCTCGGTTAGATACGAAAAAGGAGCTTATTTTGGCGGTACATTTAAAAAAAGCCTGATATGAGCTACTAGGGTGTTCCGTTTTCAGACAACCATCTCAAAACCTTGCTCCCCGGGCTTTTTCCCATTCCTTTTGGTCCCCAAAAGATAATTCTGAAGTTTCAGCACCATAGCTGAAGTCTACACTTTCCCCCAAAGCGATGCAAATTTTGGAAGAAATTACATTGGTTTAAATGGGGAGAAAATAGGCAAATTCCCGGAACTACGTTTTTCGGTTGTAAAATGCGCCGAAATGATTTTAGACCTGACCATCTCTTGGAAAGTGATCCAGAGGCCTATTTTGAACGAGAAAATTCCACTTTTGACCCAAAGAGGGGGGAGGGGGGGCAGGGCGCAGTTAGTTTTGAGGCGCTGCGCGCAGCAAAATGCTCGCATTTGACAGTTTTTGATCAACCTCAGAACAGGTCCTCCGAAGCTGAGGAGGCTAATGTATCTCATAAATTGTAATAAAATAATGTAAAAGAGTTGTTTTCATCCCTTCAGAACTATTTTCGACCATTTACACTGTTGCCAAATTTACTCGAACCTGGAAGGGAATTAGTGTATATCATCTTCTTCACTTGAGTGATTTTGGCAACAGTGTAAATGGTCGAAAATAGTTCTGAAGGGATGAAAACAACTCTTTTACATTATTTTATTACAATTTATGAGATACATTAGCCTCCTCAGCTTCGGAGGACCTGTTCTGAGGTTGATCAAAAACTGTCAAATGCGAGCATTTTGCTGCGCGCAGCGCCTCAAAACTAACTGCGCCCTGACCCCCCCTCCCCCCTCTTTGGGTCAAAAGTGGAATTTTCTCGTTCAAAATAGGCCTCTGGATCACTTTCCAAGAGATGGTCAGGTCTGAAATCATTTCGGCGCATTTTACAACCGAAAAACGTAGTTCCGGGAATTTGCCTATTTTCTCCCCATTTAAACCAATGTAATTTCTTCCAAAATTTGCATCGCTTTGGGGGAAAGTGTAGACTTCAGCTATGGTGCTGAAACTTCAGAATTATCTTTTGGGGACCAAAAGGAATGGGAAAAAGCCTGGGGAGCAAGGTTTTGAGATGGTTGTCTAAAAACGGAACACCCTAATGAGCTACGCAGCTCGTTTTTTTCTTTTGGGTGCATTTCAGACACTTCTGATCTTTGTGCGATATTACCTACAATGCTGCCGTGCCAAGGAAAAACGCCGTATGAGCCCTCAGACGGTGCCACATTTCCTTCGATAAAACACGAATTTACTGGTGAACCTATGAATATTTTCCTTCCAAATTTTCAGATAATTTCGTTCGAAATTTCACCTAAAGCCCCTAAAAATTTCAAGGGAAAATATTCATAACTGTCCTTAAAATTGAACATTTTATCGAAGTAAATTCGGCAACTCTCGAATGTCCATACGACGTTTTTCCTCAGCACGGCAGAATGTTTCGGTAGAGAGATTTTGTTGTGATATAAAAATTACGCAAAGACCCAATGGACCACTAGACAAGGTACGAATTTCAGCATTCTGATACATGTTTTTTAACCAAAATCTTACGTAAAACACGATGCGCACAACAAAAATGACCAAAATCAACTTCAATGACTCCCGATGCGTGAGTTCAAACCACCCGCTCATTAAAACTCAGTGCTCTACGTGATTCACATCGCGCGCTGAATCTTATCATGACAGTCTCTGCGATATAAATCTGGCAACCACAATCATGACGCTTTGGCTCAGCTGTAGCAAATTGCTTATAGTATGAACAACACATGGTGGGAAATGAACATTGCTCGATTCAGAAGCTTGCTGCAACCGTTGTAGTGCGCAATTTGACTCACGTAGAGCTTTGAGTTTCTTGTGAGTGGGCAGTTCAAATTCCTCGCAACCAATGTGAAATAAAAACGTTGATATCTTCGTTAGGAGTTAGTTTCAGTGATATTCGTTGCACTAATCGTGTTCTACGTGAAATTTCGGTTCAGAAACATGTATCAGATTACTGCAATTCGTACCTTGTCTAGTGGTCCATTGTACAACTTCTATTCATTGGTCCTCATGCGCCGGCAACATTGGACTCAAGAGACTTGACTTTTCGTTGGGATCGTGGGTTGCGCGGATTCGGGCGAGATTATTCGGAGCATCAGAGGAAAATCCCGAGGAGCGGTCACCGTCTGGAGAGTCCTTTTGCTTGGAGCTCGCGGCTTGGGTCGAGCGTCGGGGATAGGCCGCAGGCCGCACGGTAGAAGGGACGGATAGAAGGGACCAAACATCATACGCTAATCTCTCTGTTTCGTGGGTCCCGTCACTTGGGAATGCAACGAGTCTTGTCTCCTATTTTTCGGCGGGGCGAGTCCCTCGCTAAACATCGCTAATTGGGTTCCCGGTGAAATCAAAATACCACATCTTCCTGGACGGAGAGAGAAGCTGTGGGTGAGGCGCGATTCGAGGTTTCATGGAATGGCATGTGTTGGAGGATGGAATAGGTTGGCCAAAGGTTAAACCATCAGATTGCAGGTTTGACGAGTAAAAATAAGACGATTATTCTATTTGGAGTTTGTTTCCAAAACCTCAGTTGAAATTAGGGCTCCCCCAAATTTTTGGGAAAACCATCGTTTTCTACTTTATTTTCTTAATTTTGATGTTTATAGGCCAGAACTGATAAGGCGTGTAATCTTACAAATTGCCTTATCAATCTTGTTCATGTTTGAAATCATGTTTTAATGCGAATCAAGAGTATTTTTTCTTGTCAATGTTTTCAAGAGTCTGGACTCTACATCCAATGTGTTTTTTTTCTAGTGTGCACTATTGAATCAATCCAGCACTTGAACTCCAGGACACTAATGCCTGGTTAAAAATGAAAAGCGCACCCTGTCAGCTGATCGTGTAGTCTCCAACAAACAAAACCAAAAAAACAACGACAGAGGGATGGAAGAACGAGGGGAGGCGACAAATTTGCCTAAATCGAAATTAATACATCCGCATCCCGGCGCTAGAATCACCCCCTTTTCCGCCTCTCTGGCTCACTAGCATCCGAATGGTCTATTGGCTAAATGGTGTCATCGTTTCGGGCCCACGAGGGCGCAACGACGCGATTCGAACCACCCCTCTCATCCCCCCGCGTTCGACAACGCCTTCCCCTCCTCGGTTGATTATTTTCGTATGCAGAGGCAGACGGCGAGGAAACTTCGTAAACAATGACTCGTGACTTCCATCGGATTGGTTCCCGTTTTTCCTCTTTTCCTTCGGAATTTTGACGAGGGCGAGACTCGAAATTAAACAGCTGTCCCGCTCGCCGAAATTCTCTGCCAAATTTCTAAAAAATAAAATTTCGGTGACAGATCAAAATTTGGATAGCGTTAAGCAAATCGGTGATTTCTGAATTGAGTTTTTGAAGAAAGTGCATATCCATTTCCCCGCGTTTACTTCGGGCTAAAAGGCTAAAATCGGGTTAATTAATCGTATTCGATAGTGTTTCGATGTATCGCTTGGTGTAAAACAATAGCACATAGTATCGAACAAAAATTTTAGGGCAGAAAAGCTGAAAAATAGGTAATTCCTGACAATTTCACTTTTTATTGTCATTTAGTGTTTATAAGTATCAAAAATCAGTCACAACAATCTGTCTCCACACATTACTCGATTGACTTTTGAGGCTGTGTTTACATGTTGAACTAATCGATGTCCGATATTGACATAATTCACATTTTAATTGTTACTAATCATTTATATTTTAAAGTATGGCTCCTGGTTTACAAGTAAACGGATTTTTTTTGGCACCAACTGACAACGATGGGTGCATCCCTGACGATAAATTTCGAACGTGCCCGTCATAGTGAATCATTCATTAAAATTTCTGCCAACATAATTCGGGATCGGAGTCACCTTCCCTGACAGAACGTGTTTAATTCGCGTTGGCCTTGTAATGGAAGTATGAATGAGCGCCTTTGGAAATCGAATATAGATGAAACGTTGCCGCCTTAATACAGAAGTACGTCTTTTTCATCTCAAAAAACGCTTTTAGGATTCGTCAGTATGTCAGTTAAGTGTTTAGTGAGGTTCCAGTATNCGCTTCGTGGAAGTTTTAAGAGAGTTGGAAAACTTTCTCAGATACCTCACTGAAAAAAGTGGTATGCTGTTTCGGCACCTATGATGTCAAAAAGGTTTCTAGTGATCCTTAAATGCTACCTTGATTGCCCACGCAGTTGAATTTGCATTCATAGGATGTAAAGTTAACTGCAAAGGCAGTAGAGGTAGCACATTGGGATCACCAGACACATTTTTGGCATCTTAGGTGCTAAAACAGCATATTATTTTTTTCAGTGAGCCAATAAGAGCGTTGGCCGTAAGAGCTCCGTGAAAACCTTAGGCTCGTAGACCAATCAAAAAGCGGCATAGCTTCCCTGTGCTAACAGTTAGGCGAACTTACGCGATTGGATTCGGTTAATGCTTTGGATAAATAAATGCTGTATCACTGTTGGATTTTGGACCAATCAGAATCGGGTATCTAATTTTCAACCAAATCCTGAAGAAAACGAGTCAAATCCCGGATTAAGTTAAAAAAAGGGCGCCAATTGGCCAATGCAACACGATTTAATCCACGATATAAAATATGATGCAAATTATAATACAAATATTTACAAAAATATGTGCACTTTTTTCACTCCACTCCATCGCCATCACTTCACCACGAATGTTCTTGCTCAATTGTTGTTTTTGTCGTTCGAAACACCGACATTTTGAAAAAAATTGGTTGCTCTTGGAGAGTTCTAATGATGAAACTTTCTGACCCTCCTCCGCCGGAGATGGGTCGAGAAATTTTGTATTTGGTTCAGATATCGGTTGCTGCTGAGCTCGACAAACTAGAGAATTGGGTCGGAAAAAACCCGTTCTTCATTAGGATTTGGTTGAAAAAGTCAACCAAATCCACTCGCGAAAATTCGACAATTGTCATACTCTCCCTTTATACCTGTATGCTCTAGTTATATTCCCTCTGAGAAGAACAGAGAGTTACGTTAATAAGTTTAGAAGGGTTCCCTGTCTCCGGCCCCAATGAGGATGCTGGGAATTTTAACCCAGGGTCGGGTGGTTTGGCAGAGAGGTCTCGTCCCGCAATTAAACACTCCGGCTGTTTGCGTTACATTAGAGTTAACAAGTGCGTGCGACTGAGCCGACCTGCCGTGAGCTCCAGTTTCAGCCGCTGGATTTCAGGCCTCGCTTTTCAGTCACTTGAATATTTTCAGGCCCTTGTTACCCCCTTGTCTCCGGTGCCCGTTGGACCGAGCCCAAATTTTCGCGCTCCTGTAATTTCAAAGGGTCATGTTCCAACATGGACTTTCCTCCGTTGAACGATCTGCAAGCGCACTAAGGCAAATAGAAAATCCTTCCTCAATGGTTGATAATGCGGATTATTCGTGTCGTTAAGGTTGCAGATTTTTATTTGCAAGCTAGGGTGGAACTGGATGCAAACAAAATTGCAAGCTAGGGTGGAACTGGATGCAAACAAAAAACGTGGTCAAACTCTCATTGAATATTTCTTAGGATAGAAGTTGGAATGATTGAAATCGAACGACACTTTAAAGATATTTTGATTGATGTTTGTTGTAAAGATATGTTGATGAAAATTTGACCGGAGCCTTTTCAAGATATTCGTGAATATCGGCAAATTTTGGATCAATGTTATAAGGACGCGTAGAAAGAGTCTATCTGCATTTTACGTTTTGAAAAATGACGGACCATATTCCGGGGCATTTCTTTTCTCCAGATTTTGATGAAAAGGAAAAATCGAATGATTTTAATCAATTGAAAGTATACGTGAAATAGATTTATAATACTCTGGGTGGAATTTCTGACACCTCTCTTCACGCAAACCTACGTACAATTCTAGCATACTAAGCCTCTAAAATATTACACTCGTAAATTTTCATTTACTATAACATCACTCCCAATGAACACGTAAAGTGATGTGACCAAAACAAGAGAAAATATTTCATCAATCGTGCCAAACGTTGCTCAATTTATACATCTTCATCACATTACATTTTCTTCTTTTTACGTCTAAGCTATTATTTCGCCTTTTTTCCTCTCTCAGACGAATTATTAAAAAAAATGACCTTTATTTAAAAGATCCATCTTCCATCATCAATCACAGTTTTTACATATATGATATCAACTTGGTAAAATGTTAATCTGAGGGAGTGAGGGGCTTGTCTTCAAAACTTTTTCGGAAAAGGTTCCCTCAATGGTTATAAGCTTCGAGGTATATCCGTAAAGCCCCCAGTCAATTTTTTCGAATGGCTCCCGCATCCCAGTCTGACTCTGAATTCACCACTTGTTGACTGTATCTTTTGTGTGTCACATATTCCTTACATAGGGAGAGTTAGGACATCTCGGGTCCTGATGTCATGGGCCGTTAGAATAATGTAACGTTTTTCGTAATGTTTGATCATATTTTCTAATTCCTTACCTTCATTTTTTCTTTCTCTCTCCCTCATTCTTTTTGTTTTTTAGTGTTCCCTTAGTTTCCCACTCTATTCCAATTTATAATCTTGATTGAAATGAAAATGTAACCTTTATGGCGGTTATAGTGACATACCACGAAATTCTACAAAACGTGAACACATCGAATATGGATTCCGCATGTCCTAACTCTTAGTACACACACAGCTGAAAATGTCCGTGTTTAGTGTTACTCAGTTACTTTTGGTCAGATCGACCCAAAAGACTTAGTTGATCAAGGCTAGAGTTTCTACACATGGGTTTGGCCACTTCAACCCAAATGTTTGGTCGATTTAACACAGGAAGAACTAACACGAACAAAATTAACACAGCTTATGTTATACTTCGTATTTTACTGCCCATATTGACACAAAATGGGCCTGTTGCAAACTTTTGCCAGAGAAAAATAAGAGTTGTTGCTCATAGAAAATGTTTCAAATATCACGATGAGCGCATTGGTAAACCCTGAAATGCACTCCTAACTTCACAATCTGCGCTTCCCGCTTCAAAAAGGATACTACAGCACAGCAGGTGAACATTTCGTTTGAGGAGTCGTCCCATTCAATCCCTGCTCACAAAGATACTGCGCAATATTCAACATAGCCGACGCCAATCCGCCAAAACACATGTGGTGGGACGAAGATTCTGACCACCTAATAACAATCGGCGTGTTTACATTCACATTTTTCTCGCGTTGATACATATCCGCCTTGATTGACCTCCTGCTCTCCTCAACTTTCGTGCGGAAACGTCGGCTGTGTTGAGCAGGGATTGAATGGAAAGACTCCTCTAACGAAATTTTCACCTGTGCCATAGTATCCCATTTGAAGCGGGAAGCTTTAAAAACGCAAATTCCTTGCGCAGATTGTGAAGTTAGGACTGCATTTCAGAGTTTGCCGATACGCTCATCGTGATTTTTGAGACATTATCCTTAAGGGACAACTCTTATTTTTACTCTAGCAAAAGTTTGCAACAGGCCCATTCTGATTGCGTTTTCCTAATGTGCAGAAACTCCAATGTGCCGCAGACCAATAATACTTAATTTACAGCCACTTCTCGAGGTATTTAAAAATCGAAGAAAAACGTCTTACGTAATTTACGGACGGCCCGGTAATGGGCGAAGAAGGCGAAAACTTTGCGTTTGCAAGTTGTCGACAGGCGTGAGCGCGTGACGTCGGAATTAAGGCGGGCGACGGGACGGGGCCGGGCGGGCCGTGGCCGTATTTCAGCGGGCCACGCTCGCACCTGAGGCCGATGAGCGTGAGTTATCTGCTCCGGGAGTTATTATTCACGCTAAAAATGTTATTAAGCATCCGCGCGAGCGGGTGACGCCCGGGTGATAAACAACCGGGGCTCATCGACGCTTTTAAATTCAATATTTCATCGCCCCGTTGTTTTCCAGCTGCTCCGCCGACGAGTTAGAAGCGAGTTAAAGGGATGAATTTTAAATTAGATGAAATAACCCAACGCCAACGCCATGCCACCGAGCTGCGGTGCTCGCATCGTCTCTCTTTTAAACTCCGTTTTCCTTCATTTCCTCCTCGTCGAGCCGAAGCTTCCTCTTCCTTCCTCATCGAGAACCCGCAGAGGGATCGGGCTTCCCGCCACACGGTGGATCGATTCGATAGGAGAGATCGGACATGGTTTAAAAACTTCAAAAGTGTAATGCCGTGCTGAGGAAGAACGCCGTATGAACATTCGAGAGTTGCCATATTTCCTTCGTTAAATGTTCATTTTTGAAGAATATAATGAATATTTTTCCTTGAAATTTTCGGAAGTTTTAGATCAAATTACGAACAAAATTATCTGAGAAATTGGTAGACAAATATTCAAACATTTTTCTAAAAATTAGTGATTTGCCAGAGGAAATTTGGCAACGTCTGAAGGTTCGCGCGGCGTTTTTTTCTCAGCACGGCAGTGTATATATCTTCATTATGAAATGCTGATGTCTTAAAAGTAGCTTCATTGGTTTTCTCGTATAATTTTAATGAAAAGCACCCCCAAAAATTAAAATTGTGACGAAATGAAGTTAAAATTTTACAATTTGAGTTAAAAATTTCAAGTCCGACTTCTTCCAAAGACTCGTTCTACTGTGCGCTAATGGCTCCTTCCGTGCTCCCGTCTCATCCAACAGAGTAGTGACGCCTAAATTTTCGAGATATAGGTTCCCTCGAAATTCCGCTGATCTAAATTTAAATGAACTGATGATGGATTCAACTAAAACAGAAACCTGCTTTTTATTCGTAGGTAACAAACGAAAGCTATGAGATAGCAGTAAGTGCACAGTAATTGATCTATTTCCAGACAAAACAGCGATAAGTCCATGCATCATGAATGACTTAGCGTATGGATGCATCTAAACGTGCTCTCTGGGTGTGCGTATTGCATTCGGAAAATTGAAGGCCTTCTGATTTCAAACATTCGTTGCGACTTGAATGATTGTTTGGAAGCCAGAGCGCCTTCGATTTTTTGGATGCAATACGCACATCCGGCGAGCACGTTTAGATGCATCCACCCCTTATGTCTTGGTCACCCTATTTTTTTAGCGTAGCCAGTCGTTCTCCTCTAGCTCCTTTACTTCAGTCTTAAGTACGCTCCTGGAAAGGAAGTCGCAAGGACCTCGAGACTTTCTTCGTCCACTCAAGCAATTTTTGCGAGGCACGGAAGAACAGAACGTTCACAATACAAATGCAATTGTCATGCTTTTATAACATGAGAAAGAAATCATACAGTTTAGCATTCAATATGACGCGAATACACTTTGTTTTCCTGATGAGCGGGAAGTTCCAAACGAAGAGCTTGCAGGACGCTAGTATATCTCATTCCCACATCCGTGGGTTAAATTTAGAAATATTCCGTGTCTTCATCGTATCCCACTTGAAAACGAGACGACGGATATTGTGGTGCGAGCTCCTAACACTGTCCAGTGGTCTATTATCCTTTTTCTGACGCTGCATAATAGCCCTCCATAAACCTTCCTTAATCACAACGTAAAACGCACTGACCTCCCTGGGGAGCGGAGCAATTTCAGGAACGAATATGAATACGACCCTTGTATACCATTTCTTCTCTCCGATAGTGCGGTGCACGAAGTCACGATTGATCAGACTAACCCCTCCCCTCAACCCTCACCTCGGTATCCTTTTAACCTCCCCCTCTTCATCCCTCGAGAACAAAACTTGAAGTTCAAGCTCGGAGCTAATGCATCCCCCCCTTACCCCCGCAACCGTCGGACGGTCACACTTCTTTGATGCATAATGCACAATGCACCCGTCTACGAAAGCTGCAGGAGTATTCTCTAGGCCTTCTTCGTCGGTTTGTGACCAAAAGACCGTACGTCCATTCTCGAGTGAGCCGTGCAAAACATGAAATTTATTGGACGACCGGGTTTATCTAAAAGTTGGATTAGGCTTTTTTGTCGACGAAACGCTGGATTCACGACTCGACCCGCCGCGAACACTAGATTTTTCGCTCTCAGCCGTTTTCCTTTAGAGTATTTGAATCGGTGGATGTAAAACCTAGTGGATCCGTGATCTGATGAACTTTGAAATTTACATACTCTTATGGAGCTCGGAGCTCACCAGATAATGGACTTGTTAGGTTTTAATATGGTCGGATTCATTCATGCTACAACGAATAGCCCTCGCAAAGTTAGGGGTCAAAGCCATTGAGAAAAGGGAAGACGGTTGCGAGTTGTGGCTTCTCAAACTGATTTATTCCATGTTATACAGGACGATAATTTGTGCCATCCGTTGTACACTTTCATGGTTACTAATAATTACTAATTTGAAAGTTAGAGGTCGTTGAAATTAGATGCCGATCAGCAAAAGACACAAGATTATTGAAATTGATGTACAAAACGATAGACAGAGAAACATCGGGAACATTGAGATATCCTATCGGTTGAAACGGGTGGTTGTTATAAGCTAAAGGGGATAGTGATGAACTAAAACTATAGGGTCTCTCGTGGGTTGCCGTTAGTTAGTCTATTACGTTTACCTCTTTTGTCCATTGCAACCAGCCGCTTCCAGCCGATAATCAGCCCGTAGGAGCGATTGCTCTTTTGCGGGAAGTGGAGGAAGTACGGCTGACTGCTGACTATTATTCGCAAATGACGTCAGTATTTGAGCTTTGGTTTCCATGAGACTTGAAAATTTGACGATTTTACCTGTTTTTGCGGTCTCGTTCAGTTGGTTTAAATTGGATTCGGGGGGTTTTGAAGTTTGGATTTCGAAAATTCGGTTGTCGCCACTCTCTTCCGATAACGCTTTGAGCGCTCGTTCCACGCACCAACTGGGGCCCTTTTTGCAAAAAAGTCATTAAGCCCTGGATAGACGATCAAATTCCGAACCAATTCCGATCAAAGTAGACATGCTGATGACTGATGGTCCCCATCTAGCAGCTACCATCAAATTTTGACGGGCCGTAGTATTTTGTTCAAAGTAAGATCAGAATGGAGTGCCTCATCATTTCCTGCCTCAGGAATCATTTCTGTCAAGTTTTCATTTTAAAATTAAGCAAATTAATGAGTTTAAGACTGATGACTCCCGACACTTTGATAGTAATTGGTTCGGGAATTTGATCGTCTACCGAGACCTTTAAAAATCTCAAGACCTGGTCTGATGTGTCCCGAACTTATTGGTAACCTCCAAAGATCGTCGAGCAGACGACCCTCGATAGACAACAGTCAACAGTTCCATCGATGAGCCCTTTTGAAGCCCCTGGCTTGTGGGACGGGCGCTTCACAATCGCTCTCCTCGGCTGACGTTTGAGACGAAATTGCTCCCAGTTTGTCTTTCGCGACCGGGCGTATCCTTGTCAAATGATCTGACTCAGCTCTCACTCGGTCCCGAGTGTGAACGACTCGGAATTCGGCGCGATCTGACTCGCGGGCGCCGCCGGGCAAAAATCACGTTTCGCCAGACGCCCCCGCCCCCCATCTCCTTCCGCCTGAGCTGAGTTCAATAGGGTCCCCTTTGTTATGCTCATTTTCCCGTTTTTCTCAGGCGCGCGGACGAGGAGGGGGGTGGGGGGGGGGG
>NW_017556656.1:1308324-1323200 GCF_001854935.1 Bemisia tabaci
CCCCCCCCCCCCCCTCGTGTCGCTGCGCCGTTGAGTTGGGAGCGATTGAATTGGATCGTTCTTCAAACTCAACTCGAAACAGTTCGAAAATTCGTTTAATCCTAGAAAAATTTATTTAGGGACAGGGGAAATTTTGCTTTTTTCAAAAAATCACTATTTTCCACTTTCAAGACGGGCTCCTCTTCTTTTTTCTTAAGAAAAAAAGAAGAAAAACAACACTCACTCACACACATCTACGCACCACGTACTGTGCGACGATAGTTGTGGAGTCATCGAATTTGTGTGCGCTGAAAAAAAGTATGGTAACATTTACTATAGCAGTATTCACCGGAACTCTAGTGATTCTTATCATAACATGGTAAATGCTATCATAGAGTCTGGTGTTCATTACCACAATCGCATTAGAGTATGGTAAAATCTACCACATTTTTTTTTCAGTGTGTTATTAGAAAACTATCCTAACCTAACCCGACTCAACCTAACCCAACCTAACCAAAAGACATTTTAGCCAAACTAGTCCAATTTCTTCGAACCTAGTTTAACCTAATAAACCTGACTATTTTTATGGCCACATGAATGCTTTGTAAGACAGCTTTTTGGTTGTGGGTTCACGGAGAATGTCCCAATGACTGCGGTTTACTTACCGCAAGCATCTTTCGGATTAGATTCTTACCGATCCCCGATGGCATTCTATCTGACCGTCATGACGTCACATGCAGCCGTTTGGAAAGTTAGCCGGGGGCGTAACAACGGCAGCGTTAAATAAAGCCGGCTGGATGCAGCGAAATTGTTCCGACAAACGGTCCAAGTTTTCGTGTAACTTATTCCGGTCTACTGCCGAGGAATGGACCGGGGACTTTTAGCCAATACCTTCATCAACCCTCCCCTCCCCTCCGACCTGCCCTCGGGAACTTCCAATGAACTTAAGGGCAGCGTCCACAATCATTACTCGCTGAGCCGGAAACGCGAATTAAACAATGCGAAAACAAATCATCCGATTATCGACCTCGACCGAAGCGGGCTCTTCCTCTTATTTCCAGGGAAATTCATCGCTTTCCAGATAAACGAGCGCAACTCCGTTCCGATATTTCACAATCAACGCCATCAATTCAATTGGATACATGGATATGTTTGTGAGATTACGTCTAAAATTTTGCTGATTATAACGTGTGATTAAAAGAAAAACCTGTGGTATTTTTAGTTAGAACTGCCCAAGAGAGTTCTTGTAAAAGCATGCTTCGTGAATGGAAATTTCACAACGTTGAAATGAAGTTACGTTCCTTTGATATGGAATAGATGAATTGAAGACTCGGATTATGGCGGTTCACGGCGCTTTTTACCTAACTTTGACGAGGGGCTGCCCATTGATTCAAATGTTCAGTAGTTCGAAAATAAACCTGAGACTTTCAAAAATCCGTTTCTCCTCAGAAATATGGTTTTAAGAGCCAGGCGCGACTTGTAATTTTTTTTTTCCAAACGACAAAATAATCTTTCAAGAACAATGTTTTTTCATGGAAGTGACTGACTGCAAAATTTGATTCCCTGATTTGTCTCCGACTCCCTACGTTTGTTTCCAATTCCCTGACTTTTCTACGGATCTCCAGTTTACTCTGATTTTCATCGTGCTTTTCATCGTAAATCAGAATGCTTAAATTCGTGCCTTGTCTTGTGATCCATTACGCAGCGAGCGGCGCACAGTGGATCGACTCAATAGGAGAGATCGAACAAAACTTGGAAGCTTTAAACGATACAACTCCATTTATACAAAACTTTGAGGTTCTAGAAGCAGTTTTGTTGGTTTCTCCGTGAATTTTTTTTTCTGGAACCACCTCTTAACATTAAAATGTGACGGAATAAACATCAACATTTGCAGTTTTAGTACTAAATTTCAAATCTGACCTCTCTGATTGCCTCGATCCACTGTGCGGCGCTGCCAGGCGTATGCTTGGAGCAGAGAGCAAAAACGTATGCAATACAAAACGCCTTCAATTCGGACTGATACCCCGCACTACGCAGAGGTTAAAATAGTTGCTTCCTACAGAATCTCAGTAAACGTAACGCTCCAGAGCAGCGTTTATTTAGTAAAAACGTTACATTCTTGGCGGGGAGTTTGTTAATTATGAACGAATTCCATATGGTACTAATCTGGGTACAGACCTTGCTCAAATTGCGTTGACAAACGCATGGAATCGATAAAACGGCGGAAGTTCCGAACTCAACACCTCGTTTGGAGCAGAGAGTGAAACCTTGCGTGGTACGAAACGCCTTCAATTAGGACTGATACCCCGCACTACCCAGAGGTTAAAATAGTTGCTTCCCGAAGAAACTAAGCAAACGGAAACACTTCAGAGCAGCGTTTATTTAGTAAAACGTCAAAATCTTGGCCGGAAGTTGGTCAATTATTCTATCTGGTGCTACTCTGAGTAAAGAGGAACCTTATATGTTACCACCTTGCTCAAATTGCGTTGACAAACTCGTGGAATCGATAAAACGGCCAAAGTTCCAAACTCAATACCTCGTTTGGAGCAGAGAGTAAAACCTTGTGCAGTACGAAACGCCTTCAATTAGGACTGATACCCCGCACTACGCAGATGTTAAAATAGTTGCTTCCCGAAGAAACTTATTAGCAAACGGAAACACTTCAGAGCAGCGTTTAAAACGTTAAAATCTTGAAGGGGAGTTGGTCAATTATTCCATATGGTGCAACTATGAGTAAAGAGGAACCTTATATGTTACCACCTTGCTCAAATTGCGTTGACAAACTCATGGAATCGATAAAACGGCCGAAGTTTAGAACTCAATACCTCGTTTAGTGCAGAGAGAGTAAATGTGTAGTATAAAACGCCTGCAATTCGGACTGATACTCCGCACTACGCAGAGGTTAAAATAGTTGCCTCCAACAGAATCTCAGTAAACGTAACACTCCAGAGCAGCGTTTATTTAGTAAAAACGTTACAATCTTGGCGGGGAGTTTGTTAATCATAAACGAATTCCATATGATACTAATCTGGGAACAGACCTTGCTCAAATTGCGTTGACAAACTGATGGAATCGATAAAACGGCCGTTGTTCCGAGCTCAATACCTCGCTCGAAGCGGGGGCTGGTTCGGGCTCAAAAGTTAGCATCATCTTGTTTCTCGAGTATAATTACGGTCGAGGCTGGAAGCGCGCTCTAAAGATCTCATTAATGAAGGAGCCGCCGTTTAACTTAAAACCTAGATTTGATCCGCGTCCCGACGCTCCGACAGCCACCACACGGCCTCGAATCGTTACGAAGCTATTAATCCGACTCGATAAGTGACGGATGTGAGCCGACGATGAGGTGACCGCTTGGATCTCTTGAGCCCTCTCACTCGCAAGTCTGCGGAACAGCCAGGACCCACGAGCTTTCGCCGCTTAGCGTACTATTCCGGCATCCCTTCAAGACTTCAAGTCGAAACGAGCCGAGTCAATTTATAACGCGTCCTTCCCAGGAGCCGCCAGTTAGCTCCACTCAGGGTTGCCCGATGGACTTCCGAATGGACCTACAATTATATAGGCGGTTTTGGAGCCTTGTTATTAGACATTTTTTATCATCAAGGAAAAACATTAGGTAGCATTTACCATATTCTGGTTAATAAACGGCATAACCAGAGGGTATGGTAACTTTCATCAAAATTATCGTAAAATTAACAAGATTTTTCCTTGTTGTGACAATAATTTTGGCGGAAGTCACCATACTGTCTAATTGTGTCGTTTTTAACCACACTGGAAAAAAAAACATTGGATCTAGAGTCCAGACTCTTGAAAACATTGACAAGAAAAAATACTCTTGATTCAATCGGATTTTTGCTTGAATCAAAACGAAATCCGCTTAAATTAAGAGGCTTGGTTCTTGATTTAAGCTAGATTCTGATTGAATCAAGAGTACTCTTTCTTGTCGATGTTTTTAAGAGTCTGGACTCTAGATCCAATGTGTTTTTTTTCCCCAGTGCAGAGTATGATTAATGTTACCAAACTTTTTTCCCCGTGAGACAAAGAAAAAACCTCCATTGGTGTATTGGCAATGGTGTAGGCTTTTACTTCCAAGACTCCCAACACTCAACTGTTGACCTACCCACAACATGAATGTTAAACGATATGTTAGGTATTTTTTGATTTGCAAATTAACCGAAGTCTAGTAAATTTGTCTGGTTCAATACGTCACCCGAAGCTTATCGTGTACCTTAGGGACAGGATGACTGTTGCTGCCTTAAAATTGTCCACACAGAAGTGTTGAATCCCCGAAGGTAAAAGTTTCCACCTGCTGCCGAGAGGTTAGTGGTATCTCTTGGTCTCTGTCTTCAGCGAGGACCACTGACCCGGTTAAGAATTGAAGTGCCACAAGACATTTTCCCTAATGGATATCTTACACAGCATACGTTGAACGTGATGAAAATGTTCCTACTCAAAATTACAGTCAGAGTAAGCTTTGTTACCCCCCCCTCCACCAATCACATCAATAGTATTAGAATTAGACTGGCTGACGATATACCCTCTGCGGGGGACTTGGGGGCAAGTACTAGATTTCTATCAGTGTAAACTAGTCATCCAGCCGCAGATTCCTGGCAAATACATTGAATTCTTATGGGAGCGTATATTTCGATCTAAAATATAAAATTTCCTAGCTTGTTCAATGGCCACTACCGATCTTTTTACGTGGATCCTTTTAGTGCGAGTTGCTGAAATGTTGCTAGTGTCTTCTTCGTTATAAGTACATATCTCGAAAGAGAGCCAAATGACATCAGTTGTTGCTAGATTTCATTGAATGCTTGTTTATTTTTAAAAAAAATGCAGCACCGATTCATTCAAAAGTTCTGTGGACTAATTCCTCTGAAATCTTTAAGAAACTTTGCACATTAGATTTTCTGTGAAAACGGGGGGGAAAAAAAAAAAAAAAAAAAAAAAAAAAAAAAAAAAACTCATCGTTCAATTAATAGTTGGCTACAGCTGATGTCATTTAATTTCTTTTCAAGAGACGACGCCCAAATTGAAATGTATTGACCCAAGAATGGTGATTTTCGTCGTATAGAATCAAGGCAAACATTATTCAGTAAAATATTCATGAAGCCAAGCCGTTTAAATCGCTTTAGAATGAAGGATAACGCGCAAAATCTTGGTGATACCTGACGACGCTTCGGTTGATTCTTCATTCGAATTGGCGGAGTATGACTCGCTTGCATAGGTATGTCATAAAATAATAAAATTCTGTAAGAATGAGACCATGGGAAAAGAAAATTATTTTATCAACGAAATTAATGAGTGCAGATTTAAACTAGTAAACGCAAAATACATTAGTCCGTTGAGCAAAATTACGTAGTCAAGCCACTATGAATATATACCCAACAAAATAAAATATGAATAATAGTTATGAAATTAGTTATCTTACAATTGGATTTTGAAAAATTCAACAAATAAAGTTTATTGATGAGGAGTCGAAAATTTTTCGTAAGCTGGGACCAATTCCTCCAATTCTGCCGTGCTAAGGAAGAACGTCGTATGAACATTCGAGAGTTGCCAGATTTCCCTCGATAAATCATGTATTTTTGACAACATTCATGAATATTTTCCTTTGAAATTTTCAAATATTTTATATTTGATTGCGTACAAAATTGTTTGAAAATTTTGGAATATAAAATTCACAATTTTCCCAGGAAATTCGGTTTTTATTGGAGGAAATTTGGCAACGCCTAAAGGTTCCTACGGCGTTTTTCCTTAGTATAGCAGTATTAATCAATCATACAGTAGGGGTTAAAAAAGTGAAATACATATGGTATTTTATTAATAAGTTGAAAATATATTGAGTCAGAATCAACGAAATTAGTTTTATAGCCTTAGTTAAAACGAAAAAGGGAACTGGTAAAGTTTTCCAAAAAAAATAAGACGCAATATGACAACCCCGTCAAAATCGGGTCGCTCCTCGACTCCGGGCAAACGAGAGATTTGCGGAAACTTTTAAGTCACCGTTAACGATCGCTAATTTCCATATGTTAAACTGAATTTCGTTCCGCTTCGATGCTTTAATCATACGATATAAGTTTCGAACTTACCCGCGCGGGTTCTTCGGCACCAACCCCCCGCCCCCCGCTAAGGAGCACCGCACTTTGACTTTAATTGGAGCATCGGTTTGCCACCACGGCTCTGAAATCGAATTCAATTCGAGTTTAATGCTTTCGAAGGATTAAGACCACGAGTTGCGTGTTAAAGTCGGTCGAATTCATAGAAATTTAATATTATGTGACCAAGAGTTGAAACTGAATAGCTTTGAGAAAAAGTGAAAAATTTCAAAACGCGGGTTTTTAAGGATTCGCAGGGGCGTTCCGTGATTGCGATTAGCGGGGTCTTTAAAAGTATTTTTTTTTTTCTCATTAAATTAGTAAACTTTTAAAGGGAAGGGATGAAAGTGAAAGGGAGGAATGTGGTCGGCATATAAAAATTCTGAAGTATATGATCGTTCTTTATTATACAAACATAGCTTTGGTTACATAAAAGGAGGCAAGTTTTTACAAACTTCGAGTATTTTTTACGTTTATCTTTCAACCTTGGGAGGAAGTTACGTTTCTTTACCTGAGAAATGACGATTATACGTGTACTTATATTCTTCCTCTATCGCATGAAATAATTTTGGATCACGGAATTAGACACACAAATATTTTTCTGAGATATTCTTAAAAAAACAGAGTCGCAATTTTTTTTTTTTTTTTTTTTTTGGGGGGGGGGGCTCTTTTCTCCCAAATGGCCCCTCAAAGTGGCGGTTACATATGTGTGGGTCCACGAAACTTTGATAAGAAAATGTAAAAAGAGAAGTTACATACATGTGAATATATGCAATTTTGGTAATGGGCTTGCGTAAATGCATTCAGAAACGCGGTTGCGCTCGTAAAGAATTTTTAAAAAAAGAAAATACGTTAAATTACATGTGTGTACAAATGCAATAGACGATTAAAGGAATTATGTGCGTAAGGCTTGCATGCTAGATAATTTTTTTAACATAAATACGCTCAATTGTGCATCACCGGGTTATTCTTCTTATCTCTGAAAGGGGTTGGTTCATTTTCGCGAAATGCGTCCCATTTTTGCTGAGCGTTTTTTTCTGTTAGTCAGTCGCTACTTTGACCCAGTTTAAGAGTAACCTATAATCGAAGCGTCTGAGTAAGCCGAGTTCCGATGAAAATATAATCTTGCTCAAACAATAAAGGACTCTTGAGAGAGATTAATTTTTTCCAAGAAGCGTGAACAATGAATTTCTTGTAATACGGATGGATTGAATCAAAGCAGCATAACTTTATTTCATGTGTTTCCTTTCATAATTTCCTAACGCTTTGAAACTTTTAATGAATCTGCCCTGAGCCATAAGAGAAATATACTTGACAAATTTAAAGTCAGGATGGTCCTTCATTTTTTCGCAGAAAAAAAAATTAAATATGAATTAAAAAACACGTTTGATTCTAGTCGCAATATCGCATATTTGCAGCTATTCACGCAAAAAGGGCGCCGAATAAGTGAAAATTGAAGGAGTGGGTCCAGACCTAAAAGGAATGTTCTACAAATATTTACGAGACCGCCAAAATAAACTACAGAAACATACTGCGGTCTACAAAAATGATCGTAATCCATCAATGCTTTTGTGTGTTTTGACCACGTGATAATTCATATTAGCAAAAATTACTGTGAAAATACTGATCCACACTGAATTGTACTAACTTAATTGTATGTATTTCGGCTTAGAGCAAAACTGGGGAAACAGTTTTATGTTGTTTCCCAAAAATGAAAGATTTTAGGTCACACGTTTACGTTACGTTGGATTACACGTTTTTGCAAACACTCTATCCACTAGAAACGAAAGGGACAAATCTTTTTGCTTCACACCATTCCAATATAACCCCTTTTTTCGAAAGAATTCCAGGAATGATTTTTACATTTGACAAGTAAAAAAGAGCGCAGGAGAGAACAAAGGTATATCAGAGAGGTTTGCGTAAAAACCGGGTTGAGCGCATTAATGCACGCATGGAAGCAGCAGGAAAAAGTATCATACACAAAAAAGTACGTACTGTATGAAAAGCTGTGTGATGGGAGGAGAACTTTTTACACGCTGTCAGGATTCTGACTTATCGCTGTTGTCAGGCTCCACCCTTTAGTGGCTGAATTTAGCGGAACACCCAATGTCATTTTGAGCTAATGATAAAGCGAGAATGATCATTTTCGCAGCAGAAAATTAACGATAATAAGCAACGTTCCTCTCGTCGTTTTTCACCCAAGCGATAATTAGTCCTACACTGGAATTGCGAGATTGCATACCCGTAATATGGAAGGCGATTTTTGCGCACGCGCCAAGTCTACCTTTTACCTCTAAAAGGAGCTCTTGCATGCGGGTAGATATTTCCTATGTATCACAATGGTGGTACTGGTTCTCTCTGAATTAAATCCTCAAGTACAAATATAGCTCACAAAATTGAGGGTACTAATCCATCGTAACTGCAGGCTGAAAAAAATTACCATTTTGACCTGCGAAGTCCACACTCAAAGTTGAAATCCCATTAATGTATTTGCATACCCTATGTGTGCACGGAGAGTATACTCGGACATAGAGGTAGACTCATTCATGATCTAGGAGACTTGAAATCCCCTCCACTACGGCCTCAAATTATTTGGAAGCTGATTTTGAGCTTGGGAGTTGTTTCCAGAAAAAACAGACGACACTATCCTGTTTCTGATAAATCACCGAAGGTAAAGCACTTGAATCTCAATTCCTCGCACAACGCAAGATCTTCATTACCATCTAAGAGAAAACGATCCAGCCAATTAATCTTAAAATTGTGACAAATAGTGACTCTCAGTTTTCCGCAAACATAGGATTTAGTGAAAAATTCAAAATCAATCATTGTTTACTCTTTTTTCCGTCGGCTATATTTATTTTCCGGTAGGAATAGCTCACCACTTGAGTTTAAAGTAGATCATAACTCTTAGTTTTTAAAACTTGACTTTGTAGCTTCATGCTGAGCCAAATGGTAGTCCAAACGACATTCCCACTACTGGATTTTTACGACATTGAGCGTCACCCTGTTTGTGGCAAACTAGCGCAATGAATTTTTTCCCTTCTTGTTACTTGAAATTGTGCCTCATTCTATATTCTCTCTGAAAGGAAATGGCAAAATCAGATTTGCGTGAAACTTTTATTAAATACTTGAGCTATGAGATAAAAAAGAGGGACACCTCTTGGTTCCGACATTAAAAAATCATGATTTCTTTGTCTTGCCTTCCACTATAGGACGCAACAGCCTGCGGATCAAGAAGAGTTGTATGGAGGAAAAGAGATGTTAAAGTTTAAACTACCATGTATGTTTTGGGCACACGTAATACGTCTTGCCTTTGGGCTAAAGACGAAAGCATTACGATTACTCCCTAAAATACAGAGAAGTTTCCTCTAATTTCTTTACAGCAAATGAAAAAAAACGCCTTCACCTCTAGAATACCTTGATTTTTCCAAAATTTTCCAGAATTTTTGAAATTACTTGACTCTTTCCTCTCCTAGAAAATTTTATTAGCAATTTATTTAGACGCGTCTGAGAATTTCAAGAAAAAACATGCATAACTTTAATAAAAAAAATGTACATTTTCTCGCGTGGAACCTGGCAACGTCTAAATGATCATAGGACATTTTTCCACAGCGCAAATTCAAACGTGTCTGAAGAACTCAAGAAAAAAAATATGCATAACTTTTTTAAATAAAATACAGTTTCTCGCGTAGAACCTGGCAACGTCTAAATGATCATAAGTCGTTTTTCCTCAACGCAGGAGAACTGAAGTACGCTCCGGCGTGTTCTCCTTTGTGCCAACGAATGTTATTCCAACAACTTGAGAATACACTTCCTCGGCGTCGGCCGCTCTGAATGGGGAACTTCTCGCGGGGCGCCAGGGCGCGGAATCGAAAAAAGTTTCGAGAAGCCATGTTTTGAAAAGACCTCCAGAGCGCAGCACACGAGACAGCAAAAAAACCCTCGAGCGAGGAAACTTTGTTTATTCCCGGGCGAACCCAATATCCTTCGAGTCAAAAGCCAATAATTCACATCGTGAGCGAGGCTGTATCGGAACTTTCCGATTCGGGAGTTAATGAAATGTCTGAGCTAATTGCGAGCCTGGCGGCCCGATGAAAAATACGCCGTTGAGCTAAGCTTGTACTTTTGAAAACTCCCGCGAACGGGGTGAATGACACTCCATGCAAAGTATCCGGGAAGTTTTCGGAAATAGCCGAGGCGGAAAGGGATTTTTGAAGCGTGGATCAGTTACATTAATCAGGCCGAGTTTAACCTTCCACTGGAAAAAAAAACACATTGGATTTAGAGTCCAGACTCTTGAAAACATTGACAAGAAAAAATACTCTTGATTCAATCAGATTTTTGCTTAAATCAAAAGGAAATCCGCTCAAATTAAGAGGCTTGGTTCTTGATTTAAGCAAAAATACGATTGAATCAAGAGTATTTTTTCTTGTCAATGTTTTTAAGAGTCTGGACTGCAGATCCAATGTGCTTTTTTTCCAGTGTCTGTGGTATGAATTAAGCTTGGATCTCAGATTTTGGAGGACATTCATTTATTTTGTGGCTTGCATAAAAACATAGAGTATAATTTTTTTCAAAATGTACACTTTTTGGGAATAGGTTATTCACAAAGAGAAAAAACTATAAAACCCCCCACAAAAAACAATGTTGCCAAGTTTCAAGAATCGCCATCGGAACGCTCAGACCCTAAATATGTCCATCGATATTAGCTTTGATGGTTTTGACAATATTCACAGCTATTTTCTTGCATCTCGACAACGAGCGGAAATTGTTTTTGGCGACAGGATCATAGCAGGTGCAAAACCTCCAGATGCAGATTCCCGCGCTGAATCGGCTGCATGTATTTTTGTCGAACCAGTCCACGGTTGGCCTCCGTGTAATGGCGTGCATTTCTATCGCGTACTTTTGGAACGCCTCTGACACTTTCCCGCATTTAAAGCTGCACCATTTGTCAGCGATTGCATTCAAGGGTCCCCTCATAGCGCAAGGGTCTGTCGGTATCTTGCGCAGCTCCGGCTGGAAAATCCACGAAACGTCCCGATTCATTTAAAAGTCAGTTTTAACTTTCATAAGCAGTACACTGGAAAAAAAACACATTAGATCTTGAGTCCAGACTCTTGAAAACATTGACAAGAAAAAATAATCTTGATTCAATCAGATATAAGCTTAAATCAAAACGAAATCCACTCAAATTAAGAGGCTTGGTTCTTGATTCAAGCTTAAATCTGATTGAATCAAGAGTATTTTTTCTTGTCGATGTTTTTGAGAGTCTGGACACTAGATCCAATGTGTTTTTTTTTTTTTTTTTTTTTTTTTTTTTTTTTTTTCCGAGTGTACAGTGAGTGTCGAATTGACTATGAATGCTTCTTTTTGGAGCTAGATATCTTTGTGCTCTCCCAGGTTTGAACGCGTCGTTTAAACTACAACGAGATCATAGACGCATAATTGGAAAAAAAATATTTTTTGAATATTTTCGGGTAAAAATCACGTAAATATGAGAAATTAAAAATTGAACAAATGAAACAAAAGAGTTTACATCTAAGTGAAGGATTGCGAGAGTCATTTCCAATTGGACGTGTTTAAATCGAAAGGAACTATCTCCTTTGTGACATGGACCCCGTCATGCATGTATTTTGATGGGTCTCAAAGCGCATGTCTCAATACAAATACTTACTTTTAATTTAAATACGTCCGATTAGAAACGGCTCCTGCTATCCTTCATACTCGCGTTTAAATCTTTAAATTTATAATTCATCTCGTGCAATTTATAACCTTTACAAATTACAATTTGACACATTATCATGATTTTTACGAGATTTACTGCCCTGAATCCAAGAAGTTTTATGCACAAATTTGCACGGATACCCTGAAGAAAGTTAAAATTTCGGTATTTAACTCAGTTTATGACTAGGACTTGCTTTTTTCCGTCAAAAATAGTTTTTATACCAATTACATGTAGTACCTATTTGCTTGTAAGAATATTTTATAAAATATTGATTGCTACGCGCTGTTTGATGAAGTTGTCCTTCTATGTTGAAGAATGAAACACAGAGCGTCTGAAAAGAACTTTTGATAATTTAGTACTACCTCCGGGGTATAAAGACTACGCATTATTTAAACAGAATCGGACATGTAAAGAAAAGCTTTTGTAACCAATCTTGGTACTGATTTAAATCCTGTCTCACATGAGTGCATCTTGCGTATATCATTGGCTCAACTGATAGAAACATAGAAATAAAAACTGATCGAAAACTAGCTGTAACTGAAATTGGCATAAATGTGAGTAAAATTCTGTACCTCCTGCTTTGTGGCGCACCTCGCAGACTGATAAATAAAAAATGTCGCTGACGCAAAGAGAAACCACAATATTTTTTGATGGTGTCTTCGATAACGAGGGTTTGGTGAAAACATACCAATTTATCCGTTATAAATCATTCAAAACCAATGGCGAAGTTCTTAGCACTTTTATACCTATACACTCACTTCGGCAACAGAATTTATACTACAAAAGTCGGCTCATGCAAGTGCGCTAGATCCTATGGGTAGTAACACGTAAAAAAAAAAAAAAAAAAATAATAAAAAAAAACCACTTTAGGTAAGCATGGATTGTTAGCAATCGCCACCTTTTAATGAAAAATGTCCCACATTTTAATTGCAATACTCTCCCATTTCACCGGAAGAGTTGAATGTCGTCGCGTATTTTCCATTTTCATACTCTTAATACATACAAGTACGAGCTGACTAATATCGTGATGACTGACATGGCATGTCACACATTGCAGACGTTTGTATTTTTTGCGTCAACCGAGTCATGACGTCTTACATGTTGCGAGTATCGCTTAAAAATTGAAAGCAGTCATTCTGCGGCACTACTAGCTGTTGTCACAGTCACTAAATTGTGCTGAAAATGAGCAATTCTTACATTAAGTCTTATGGGGACTATGGTAATTTTCGGCAAACTTTGGTGAATATGGATGACGGACCAGGGGTCGTACCAAGAGCCGTGAGTGATCCACCGAATCAAAAAAAAAAAAAAAAAAAAAAAAAAAAAAAGTCGGAATGCGAATTGGTCTTTTGCGCGCGAGAGATCCAGCCGAGTGAATAGTTTTCCACAGGAAAAGAAACACAGGAAAATAGTTTTACACAAGTATGACGATGGGCAAATCAAAAAGTTCTTAAAAGCCACTATTTTAGCGCGCAATCTACGTAGTTTGTCACATGCTTTTTAATTTTTTTTCTCGTAAAAGGTTGCAATCCAGTTCGCCCAAAAAGTCCGTATTTATATGGTTTTTTTGTTTTTTGATATAGTTCATTTAATAATGTAAAACACATCACCCATTAAAATTTCTGTCTCTCCATTTTTAAAGCAATATTCTTATTCTAATGTCAGATAAAGCCTGTGGATAAAAACTGCCTCTGAAATGTGCGTTTTCTCTTTTCGGGCGAGGAGAGTTGTAACGGGAGGATCGAGGGGGGAACGTATTGTGAAGAGTGGGTCGTACTATAATGGTTCCGAAGGGCCAAACGTGAGTTGACTGTGAGATGGCGAGCACCGCGCACGATACGTAAGTCACATTATTAACCGATATAAAACATCGCGCCCAAAAATATTAGGGGACGATCTGAACAACGATGTCAAATTTAACGCCACCAATAGTAGATCTGTGGGAAAGTTTTTCAAAAACAACACACGGTTGGATTGCATTTTGCAAAAAGGAACCACTAGCATTGCAATGATGCTAAGATTGTGCAACTTCGTCCTTTTCAATAAAATTGCGGAAATTGTGAAAAACTATGAAATTTAGATGGTAATTTTTGTCTTAAATTTACAGTTTTTAGCGAGTAAAATAGAAACTTTTAAGGGATAATCGGGTTTTTCCTCCAAGACAAAAGAAGTTGCACAATCTTAGCAACATTGCAATGCTAGTGGTTCCTTTTTGCAAAATGCAATTCAGTTCATGTGTGAGGTACAGCAATTAGTGAGGATCGCCAATGGTATGGCCACTCTGCAGTAGCTAAATGTTTTGTTTTTCCGGTCTGAATGTTCCTTTCTCTATGCTGCCTCGCTAAGGAAAAATGCCGTATGAACATCCGAGGGATGCCAAATTTTCCTTCTTAAAATATTAATTTTTTTTAGAAAATTTACGAACATTTCTACTTGAAATTTGTAGATATTTTGGATCACAATGCAAAGAAAATTCTCTAAAAGATTGGACGGAAAATATTCACAAGTTTTCCTGAAAATTTTTATTTTACCAAAAGAAATTTAGCAACGTACGAATGCGTCTGAACATGCGTCTGAACATGCGTCTGAATGTTCCTGTCCGTATGTTGCGTTGCTGAGAAAAAACGCCATATGATAGATGGGTGAGTTCAAATAAGCGTCTAATCTGGTGTCCCCAGCTGTTTTAATCGTCATAATGTAAGAAACATGGGCAGATCAAATTTTTTTCTCATTTTCCACACTATTGTTGACTATTACATGCTGTTTCCCACTTTATTTGGACTGAAATAAAAATTTAGGAGAACTTTGAATGTGCAAATTGCCTACATTTGTCCCAAATTTGCGTGTCCCCCGTGCCTGGTTCTTGACTTTAAATCGATGTTGCAGCATAACTAGAGTGATTATTTAAGAAAACTTTATCGGAGATGATAGGTACTGCTTTTGAATTTGAGAAAAAAAATTTGTCAATTTATTTTTTGCTCCATCAATAAATTTTTCACGCGCTAGAATCATTGTCCCGAGCAACAGTCAGCAACAGTCAGGAGAGACATGGCAACGATGTAATAAGCTCTAAATGA
>NW_017556656.1:1332087-1418816 GCF_001854935.1 Bemisia tabaci
AAGAAGAAAAAGCGGAAAAATTAGATGAAGTTAAAACAGGAGCAGAAAAAGAAGAAGAACCAGAAGGAACAGCTACTGAAGAAGAAAAAGAAGAAGCAAAAAAAGAAAAGATAAAAGGAGGAAAGAAGAAGAGCAAAGTTGTAGGAAATATAGGAAGAAAAGCAGGACAGAAATGGCAAAAGAAGAATCAACAATTTAATCGAAAAAAAAGCAAAGTATTTAAAAAATAAAAAAAGATCTTCTTTAAAATTAGTTTGAAAACAAATGTAAAACCTAAAAAATAATTTTGTATGAAGATTAAAACAAAATTTTAGTTTAAAGTTTACTAAATAAAATTACAATTTTTGAAAACATTTGTTATATTTATTCTCAAAAAAATAATTAGACCCGATTCAAAGACAAAACAGAAAATTAAATGAAAATAAATAAAAAAAAAAAAAAACATGTGAAAGTGAAAAGTGTACAGGAAAAGTAAGGGGCTGCGAAGCAGCCCCATAAGCCCCTAGTATTCTTGTAATAGTTATATTTTATTCAGTAAAATTAGATTAAGGAAAAAAAGATAATTCAGTTCCATTGACAAAGAGCACTCTATAGCATATATTACGAACCAGACTATCAAATATTTAAGATATGTCTATTACGGCTAATGCCTTAATTCATGATGTGTCTATCTGCATGTCAGAGTATCCCGTGCTCAGCAGAGTATCCTTAAAAAGACTTAATTGGTTAGTTTGAACACTGAAAGATACACTTTCGGTTGGGCCAGGCGTCCCAAGCTTCCTGGGACTATCCAGGACCCCAAAAATGGCAGGCATTGATATTGGATGTCTTAGAACTATAGGATATGGGGCTTCCCTGCTTCACAGCATGGTACACTTAACTAAAATTACACACGATTTAGAACCAATTTTGCGTATAAAATCTCTAATGACAGGATTGTCACAGAATTTGGAAAATAAAATTCCCTGACATATCCCTGATTTCCCTGACACATTATGGCGAAATTCTCGGAGAAATGAAAAATGCCACATTTTTAAAAAGACATGGTTAGAAAAGTTTTCAGGTAAAATTTGTTGTTCGGGACGTCAAACCCACTCGAAAAAGCAAATGAAGGTGATTTAACGATTTTTCCCTGATATTTTCGTCATGTTCCCTCACATTTTCAGGTTTTCCCGGACTTTTTAAAATTCATTGATGATATTTTCCTACCTCCTAAGAACCTATGTCGAAACATGAAGCTCTTGGGATCCATAAGAGAAACCAAACGTATGACACGAAAATCAACCGCTGTCAATCCTCAGATTCCAGTATCAAAGTAATACGGCCAAGAATGTTTATAAATGAGCGTCCTTCTGCAAAAATGAATCAATATGTACAAAAAGCGGGACGTAACAATTGTAATGATAAATAATTCTAAACAATTCGAGTTCAAAGGTCAGCTGCCCTTTGGGTCCTAAGAACCTCCACCCCCACCCCCCGTGACCTAAAACAAAATTACAGATATGTCTGTACTCTTTCCACACTGGTACTTTATCCACCGATGATATTTTATTTCTAGAAGGGTTTTGTAATATAATAATGTTCGAATTCTAATTTAAGGTTTTTTCCTTTTCCATAAATAGATATTCCAACCGGTGGTGTGAAAAAAGAGACGGAAAAAGGCCGCGTGCGAGAATCCAGTCGGGGCGGAATGAAACAGCGTCACTTGAAAGTGGCGGAGGCTCGAACGAGAGGGTGGTTTATTTTGTTTACTGTCATAGATATGAGCTGGAGCGGCGCCCCCTTTCCAGCCCCCGCCCCCCTCGGACCATGAGCATCAGCCGGGACCACTCAGGAGAGGCTCGGCCGTGAGACTGAATCAATACCCGATTTTTCGCCGGCCGCCACCATCCACCACCGCCGCACCGGTCGGTGCACCAGTCACACATCCCGACATCCGAGATCTATCCCACTCCAACACGTCACCGGCCGCAACACGTCGGATCCGCGTCGAACAGGCACCCTCCTCCCCCCCCCTCTGCCCCCTATCCCTCACTCGTTGTGTTTGAAGAGAGGAACAAAGAGGAACCATGAGACATGATTTGAATTACGGAGTGCATGGCACCGAAAGCACCGCCTATTTTCAAAGGTGATGAGTCAAGTGCAGTGACGATATATTTTAGAGATCTCGTACACGGATAATATAAGCAATGTGATCGAGGCAAAAATTAAAGTCGAAGGTCAACGCGACTTTTCACCAACTGACGGCTGATGAGCAACTTGCCTGAGAGGAGCCACACACAAATAAATTTAATCAGAGGGAAGTATGTGCATAAGATTTGCGCGATCCGTAGTTTCTTTTGTTTGAGTTCAATTGTACATAATTTTCTTCGGCATAAAAATGTTTAGTTTTAAAAGGTTGTCGTGAAAAGCTCGTGAGATAAGTAAAACATTCAAGAGTAAACTTAGGTCCGGTTATTTCACCAAAGTAACACATTCCCACATGCTTAAATTGGGTATACTATCATAGTATCAAAATATAATCAACACACTATATAATTCCTTAAGCCCTGTTCTTTGGGTCGAAATTTAGCGGGGACCGCTGGGCCGATCCGGGCGCGGGTGGTACCGGCTTGACCGTGCTGGTCCCCCGATGGCCAAAATACACACTTTGAACAACACAGCGTGGAAAAGAAACAATGCTGGAATGCCATCTGAAACCGAACAATACTAGACTGCCATCTGAAACCGTTATAGTGCGCAATTTGACTCGCCTAGGGTATTGTTTTCTTGTGACCGGGCGATTCAAAGTTCCCGTAATGATGTTCAATAAAAACGTTGATATCATAGCTAGAAGTTGATTTCAGTGCTTTAAGTTGCGCGAATCGTGTTTAACGTAAAATTTTGATGAAGAATCATGTGTCTGAGTGCTTATATTCGTACATTGTTTAATGGTCTATTTAATCTAAAAAAGTGAACACAGAGAACATTCCAAACTTTTCTGGGGGAAAATATTTTATCGGGAGAAACGAGGCAACGTCGAAATGCTCATACGGCGTCGAAACACGTCATGGGCCTTTTAAGCCCGATTATACAATGCCACGATTATCCTAACGCAAGTTCGAATAACCGCGCCAAACACAGTGCGACCGGTGTCACACTCATATCAGCGCCTGCAAGACTGGAGAAATACTTCACGCATTGCGTCAAATAGTGCCGACGTATTTTAGCGCCTACAAGACTGCATGAATACCTCTCGCATTGCGCCAAACGCAACGCGAGGCGAATACTATTTGCAATAACCATTCGACCTCAGGTAAAGGCATATGGTACTGACGTTAGCTGGATTGAGGGTGCATTAAACTGTGAAGATGACTCGACACTCGACCGCGATCCCTTCCTTGGCTTGCGCGACGCTGAAATCGCCGCAAGACTAGGACCATGCGTCATTGCTTTTGGCGGTCTCTGTCCGGATGCAGCTATTCTGAAACTTGATTTGCGTGAAATTAATTTTGGTTTAATAAAGAGAAAACAGAACGCACGAAAATATCGCGTTGAAATTTTTTGTGATTGTAAAATGAATCATTCCAGAAATGTATCGGAAAATTAAAAAAATGGGCGCAGCTTTTTTAAAAAAAATTGATTAAAAATAAAATATGAGTAGAGATGTGCAACGTTGCAATCGGAGATAAGAACATTTTTGGAGAACGCCGATTTTCAGAATAACTACGCAAGGCTGAGTTGATGGGATAGTTTCATCAATATTTGGACGCATTTGCAGTACAAAGAATTAAGTGCAAATGCATTAAATCAAAATGTGATAGGTAGCTGGACCTTGTGCACGTCTTTTCTTTTGATTAAGATCCTGAGAATAAATCTTGAGATTTTTGTTTCACCGATGGAAGTACGTAAGGAAGACATGACATGACGCAAGAGAGTCGGGCAGTTTCCAAAGCAAGGCATTTAATTTAGAACTAATACCAAAAAATGTAACATTTTTAGTTAGTTGGAGTTTTTTGCCAACGTGCATTAAAAATTCAGCATGAAGCTGAAAATCTCAATTGAGAAAAAAAGCTCCTATAAGCACAGTTTTCCCTCACAGAGATATGCTTGGTGCAACACTAGTTACGTCCATTCAGGAACTGCACTACACTTAGGATTGGCTCAAAAAGGCCGAAACGCGTCTAAATTTGCCTTCCTGAATGGACGTAACTAGTGTTGCACCAAACAGCATATCTCTCTTTGAGAGAAAACTGTATACTCATATGAGATTTTTCCCTCTGTATTGAGATTTTTAGCTTTATGCTGAATTTTGAACGCACGTTGGCAAAAAAACTCCAACAAACTGTCTTACGACCCGTGCGTCCAACGCAATCAGTTTGTGTAAAATTTTTACTTTAAAACCCTCCACTGGAAAAAAACACATTGAATCTAGAGCCCAGAATCTTAAAAACATTGACAAGAAAAAGGACTCTTGATTCGATCAGATTTAAGCTTAGATCAAAAGAGAATCCGCTTAAATTAAGAGGCTTGGTTCCTGATTTAAGCTTAAATCTGATTGAATCAAGAGTATTTTTTCTTGTCGATGTTTTTAAGAGTCTGGACTCTAGATCCAATGTGTTTTTTTTCCTAGTGTCGCACACCACAAACCACGATGAAAATACCGTCTGAAAATAAGCTGAGTGCTCACTCGGAATTCAGTGGAACCCGAGTTTACCCGACAATGATTTTCAAACAGCGGATCTGCTCGGGACCGGAGACTTACCGCTGTTTTCTGGGCACCGTAAATTGCCCGTGCGCGCTGCACGTTGCGGTGAGGATATACGACGAGAAAAATAGCGAGCAAAGTTCCCGCGAAGACCCCGCATTAGGAGCCGAGCCCCTGGTGCGCCCCCGCCCCGAAAAACGGAGAGCCCGCCGAGCCAACCCGCGACTTTGCGGCCCCGTTCGGCGACTCCGGCCCGAGTTAAAAACGCAATTAAACTTATCTTCATGCTCGAGTGATCCCTGCCGTGGCGTTTCTTTTAATCGCCAAGGATCAGGGCCCTCTTAACTCTTTCGCATCGGGCCGCCGAGGAGAAAGCGCCATGTCGTATCGCGGCTTTGTTGCGCTCCGGAGTTGGATTCGGTCAGAGATGGCGGGTGAAGCGAGGAGGAAGCCGCAACAAGATATTGTAGTCGGGTTTCAGGAATCTAGACAGTGTTCGAATGAAGAAAAACAGGAAAAAAGTTTGGCCACAATCCTGAGAATAAACCAATAGATAGGGTAAGAATTGGATTGTATTTTGCAAAAAGGAACCAAGAGCATTGTTGTGTTTGTTGAACTTTTTTTACCTTGCAAGTTACGAGTAAAAACTGAGCATCGAAACGAGTCTTATCTTTACTCCCAATAAACTAAAAAATTCAAGACAAAAATTACCTTGGTAATTTGAAGTTTTTGCATGATTTCAGTGATTATTTGCAAAGAATGTAAGTTGCACAATCCTAGCGACATTGGAATGCTCTTGGTTCCTTTTTGCAAAATGAAATCCAATTGACCTATGATGGCAAACGGAACTAAGTAAAATCGAATTATCACAGAGCAAGGGAAGAAATTATTATTAAAACTTCATTTCTCTATTAAACAATTTTCAATTTCAAATGGAACACTGGATTTAAGTGTGTCTAAATGAGAGTAGAACTGACACCGTTCAAAGAAAATTGAAGTCCATTATATATAAGGTTAGGAAGTACCAACTGATTAGAACTTAACAAAAGAAAGGACAAATAGAAAATTTGGGCGACTTCCCAAAATTCAAAGATTTGGAGAAAAGACCAAGCGTATACAAGGACTTTTTAAGGCCGGAATTATAGGTAGATCCTGACACCTCGAACGGGAGAGGCGGATTTTTTTCAGAACTCCATTCATCCGGGAGGGTGGGAGGGGGATCGTAAGATATTTCAGAATTTTGAAGCATTTGTTATGCAGTTTTAATCGGTTTTGTCACGAATAATTACCAAATAAAAGTGTTTTTCCCTCTTCTTCTTACCTCCGTTTCTATTTTTCTCTCTCCCTTATTTTCTTCTCCCTCCCTTTTTACGGGAGGACGGGGGGGGAGGGGGCGTACGCTCCCTATATGGCCGAACCTCGTCTACTCATGACATCAAAATCGAAGTCTAGTGCAATAAATCTACTTCAATTATTCTGATCCAAGTTTGAAGCTTCCTCTCTGAGCCCATTGACATACTCATAATTGCATGGAGATTCAGCCGTTGGGGCTCGGAACTGCAGCGGCATTCGGCGTCATCTGCAGTCGGGGGTAAATGGCATCCTCTGAAGTCCTCTTTCATTTATTCGAATAATAAAGCCCGCGTTGCCCCCCTCCGGCCCCCCGGCCCGGCCATCGGCGCGAGGAGCTGTGAATGACAGGCTCCCTCGCTCAAAGAGCCGATCCGCGCTGTGTGCTCAAATCAGTCCAAAGCAAACTTCTTTCCCAGTCCTCCGAATGTTTGGCCAGACGAAATAAAACTTTTCGGCGCGAATCCGCCGAGAAAGCTTTTTAAAGTAGCAGAACTTGATTGTTCGGCAAACAGTCGCTCAATAGCCTGTTTACTTGCTGAATTGTACCCACCTCGAAATCAGCAGTGCCACTGCAGCGACCCCCCTCTTCCCCCTGCACCCTCCCGTCACCGTCACCGTGAGAGGATCATGCTTAGCGTGAAGCTGCGAAATAAATATGATTTTTTTTCTTCCTTGTCGTTTTTCCTTTGCCTTTCCTTTCGTGCCATAGAGAGAAACACGGATTTCCTAATGTTTCCGCTTGCGTTTTTGCGTCTGACCGAATGTTACACGGTTCCATACGATACCGTATTCGGCACCAAGTCAAATTTAACCTGCGTTAAATTGCAATTTTAACGTCATTTATCTTCTCTTGAAGAAGATAATGACCATTTTCTACCTGCGACAGCCAGTCAAGTACACATCAGCGATGCAGTAAACTAAGTAACCTTCTATAGGTATACGTAAAATCGCACAACATCACCTGAGTATGTCAGAAATTTAATGTCTGTAACACAATCCAAATGCATAATTTAAGTAGTTGATTTCACGCACTTTTAAATTTATTATTTTCGCAAGCTCTCTTTTCGTGTTCGAAGTCTTCACTCTAGAGTTTTGCTGCAAGAAAACCTGGCATGAATAAAGGTAAACCACCTCGCAAACTGTTATCAGTCGTTCTCACTCAGGGTTTCAGTCTTTTGTTTAGCTTTCATTTTTTAATTTTCCTCTGGACAAAGATAAACAAAAACCACGGGAAACGACTTAAAGTGAAAAATAGTGAAATCGAATATTTTAGTTTTCAGTTTCAAAATTTGTCTTAGATATTTCTGACATGCTGAGCGAGATTTGTGTGGAATTTTTTGACTTCTCAGTCAAGAACAACAGTTAAATCTCATACTTGGACAACATTGGACGTATTTTTGTCAAAAGGAACTAGGAACAAACCTTATGCACATAGTTCATTTTAGCATAAATACGATCATATTGCAATCGGGAGCTGTTAAGTTCATTCTGCAAGTCGTTTTTGAAAAGAGCCAGGAATAGTGGCAGCGGTTCCTTATCGCAAATGTAGCCAGTGTTCGAAACTCACATGGTGTCAACGCGCCAAATGCGCCGAAGAAATCGGTCATAGTCCCTAAAAATTGCCCCCTCCCCTCTTCCATCAAAAAGAAAATCCTAATTTTTCTGTTTGGCGATTTTTTTAAATTTCGACGCACTGCACCGGATTCTGGACTTTCACTAAAGGCGCCGTGATACATAGGCAAAAAGTCAATCTGGCCCCTAAAAAATCCTCAATGTCCCCTAAAAGTTGAGCTTGATGAGCCACATGGCTCCTGAAACTTGACGATGAGTTTCGAGCACTGAATGTAGCCCACATGATCAACGGGCTCATCACGACTTTTGAGACATTCGCCACACGGAACAACCCTAATTTCCACTCGAGATGAAGTTTGCACGGGACCCATTTCATTCCCAACAGGGGACTCCGACGCGGAGGAAATGTCACCATCGGAGGGCCGTCCCTCGGCGCGGGACCGAAATTCAATTTGGGCCGGAGATGGAGGCGGGCTCTCGGGCGGTCAAGTGTTTTCGCGGCTCGGGAGGGCCCAACGCGGCCCGGAGGGAGGGGGAGGGGGGACGAGAGTGGGCTTGGAGAGGCAGAATTACAAATAGAACTTAATCATAAACTCAATTATGACAGACAATGACGAGTCACTCGGGTCGAGGTGCGAAGGGACAGGAGGGGCGGGGGAGTGGGCGGCGGGAGGCGGCGGCGGTGGCCGGGATAAAGGGACGAGAAGTGGTGTTTTTAGTGCGGTTCGCTCTGCTCGAGGATGATTAGGACGTGTAGTGTGAAAGTAGTGCTCTGTTATCATCCTTGTTGCGCCATTATCTCGTTGCGCAGCGCCCCTCCCCCCTCCCGCCCTGACGCACGGTGGGTGCTACGGTCACCGGAAATGATACCTCGGATCGTTATATGTCGCGGCTATTTATAGGAGGCGTTTAAGCGCTTGGGGTTGAGGGTTTAAAAGGTGAGGGTTGGAGTTCAGATTTGAGGTTCAGAGTTTAAAACTCTGAGGTTCAAACTCTTGTGACGGTTCTAGGCATTTTGCATCTCATTTTGGTACTACCTATGTATTTTCTTATTTCCTTGCCATCCATCTGGATTGTCTGAAACTAACTTTCATCCGTAAATACTCGGAGTTTTAACGGAAGGTTAGGATGTTTGAATGTCAAACATAAATAAGTTCATCAATATTCTTATATGTAAACAATGGTAGTGGTTGGTTATAATAGACTTGTCTAGCTACAATACATACGCCATAGGCGGATTCAGACACTTTAAATGAAGGGAGCGTAAGGGTAGTTCCAGAGGTCGCCCCTGGAAAATTTTTGGAATTTTAAGTCTTTAAAGTATCTAATTTGCAATCTGAGGCAATTTTGTCATGTTTTATTACCAAATATGAACGTTTTCCCTTCCTCTTTCCTCCGCTCGCCCCTGTATCACAGGAAAAGAGGTTGGGGTTGTTGGATGATATGGGCACTTCCAATTAATTCATTGTGGTAGTACCCCAATTTAGGTTACTGACCCAAATTTTGCGGGACTACCTCACTTCAGTTACGGTACTACCACAATTGATTGAAAATACCTAAATCATCCAACGAATTGGGGTAGTACCATAATTTTAGGGGATAACCCCCAAGATTTTTCTTCCGTAATACAGAGGCAGACTGAGTGTAATATTCCGTCGCCACAAGATTCGGTGAATTATCACGGTGAATCCGAACGTTAATTGACCCTAGAGTCCCTTTATACTGAGAGTCAAGACAACACCCCTCATGGAGTCACAAACGGGAATAAAGATTACAGAAATTGAACGTTCTTTGTAATCTTTGATCGGCCCATTCTTAAATTCCTTTCTCCGTTCCTTCTCTCATTCCGTTTGTTCCTTGCCGAACCCATAATTCCCTGGTCCATTCCAGATTATAATCTTTGCAATCGGTAAAAATGTAATATTTATTCCCGTTTGTGACACTAAGAAGGCCTAAAATACGGGAACCAATCAGAAATGGATTCACATTGTCTTGACTCTCAGTATAAAGATAAAGGGACTCTAATTGGCCCAAGAGATTTGGGACCTGTACACTTGCCATGCGCTAGACACCCTGAACTCAATGATCAACACATTCGGACAGCCTCACCTCGGGCCGTCAAGTGTGCGGAATGAAGCCCGAAACACGGTAGCAATTAAAAATCCCGGGGTCGGGCCTTTGGCGAGGGTTGCCGGGCGCGGCGTCGGCGGCAGGTGGCAGAGCGATCGGACGCCCGTTAAGAGGCTCATTAAAAAGACGGAGCCCCTCGTCGCCGACACGGGAGCGCGAGGTCGCGGCAGTAACATTGAAGAGCGATAAAACGAATTTCATTACTTTTTTCCCGCTCGATTAATGGCACTAAAGATCCCGGCCCCCGCCCCCCCCACCGTCGAGAATCCGGCCTCCTCGAGACACTCAAACCTCCGTTAACGATCCTGTACGAAAGGGATCCAATTTCGGGCGCGCGACCCGGGCTCAATCAAACCCACGGACGAGTCCCGCAGAGCCGCGCTTCGGTCACTGCTCCGATTTCAGGTGAGTCTCGGCTGCGGTTCCCGGTAAAAACACCACGTGACGTTGCAAAAGTCGTGCAATACTACCGTTCTAAGGAAAAACGCCGTATGAACCTCCAGGCGTTGCCAAATTTATTTTGATAAAAACGCGAATTTCCTGGTAAACTTATGCGTATTTTCCTCCCAATTTTTCGGATAATTTTGTTCGGAATTTCACCTCGAAATTCTGAAAATTTGAAGGAAGAATATTCGTAACATTCCTCAAAAATAAACCTTTTCTCAAAGGAAATTTGGCAACCCTCGAATGTTCATACGGCGTTCTTCCTTAGCACGGCAGAATAGGAGCATATCCTGCCGTGATTGCGAGGGAGCCATAGCTAAAGCGCTGGGTGCGAAGAGGGCATTTCTTGGTTGCGGTGTCTCAAAATCTCCGCTGACGTCATTGGCGGATCCAGCAAATGGGCCTGTTGCAAACTTTTCCAAGAGCAAAAATAACAGTTGTTTCCTATAGATAATGCCTCAAAAATCACGATGAGCGCATCGACAAAGTCTGAAATACACTCATAACATCACAATCTGCGGAAGAAATTTTAGGTTTTTTGAGCTTCCCACTTCAAAAACGATACTACGGCATGGGTGAACATTTGGCAATGGCATCAATGGCATCATGGAACATCATGGCAAACAATTCTGTCAAATTGGCTTCAATCTTATGGAAGACTCTCGGAAATCGTGAAAAAGATTGAAAATCGACGAATTTTATTTTCAACAGATTAATTGGTCGGAAACAACAGTAATCGGCCTACTAGCATTTCAAGTTGCCTCACTTCCTCTTATTTTGATTCATTTATCTTTCTTTAATTGAAGGAAAACGAGAGAGGGACACCTTGAATTTTTCTGTGAATTTTTCCTAGGCTACAAAGCATACACTGTGCAGAATTTAAGTCCAAATGTTGCGTGGTCGGGTTAAAAAAAATAAAGTATGGAAGACGATGGAAGAAAATATGGACATCTGATAAATTCACAACGATTCCTCTAGTTAATGCAGGCCAATTATCGCCAACCGCATGGATACAACTATTCGTGTTCAGTGACTGTGCGTGTTGCGGACGCAAAGACTGAAGGCGGTTTGACTTTCGTTGCACTAGCAGCTCAGCGTGCGTTTCATAGATTTACTGCAGTTTTTGCTGCACATCATTTAACGTGGACTTTTCTAAAAACTCTGTAAGTAAATGTGTTTTTGTCACTGGATCCCATCCAAATACTAAATCGAAAATTGATGCAAGCCGAGAAGATGCGCGCGAGAGTGTATTGCGCTGAATTCGTGCGATCATCGTGAAACTGAGGGGTTCGAATTAATTTCTGATTTCCTCCACAAGGGATGCTTTCCTCCTAACGTCACCCACCGAAGATGATCGCCGACACTGATACAATTTCCCCGATTCGAACGAATCAATTATTGCGAATCGAATTAGACAAATCGTTTAACGCGAGGAGCCCTCGGCGGCACAGACTCGGGTTCTCGGGCTAAGCGCTCGCCAAAATGGGCCGGTTGTCACATTTCACCGAGGAAAATTCCCATTCAAGAGAAATGGACCGCTAAGCGGTATGTGATTCAAAGCGACATGAGACTCATCAAAAGTTCATTCAAAGTAGTTCGAAATTTTTATTTAACGTAAGTTTAAAGTTATCACTTCCATGGCAGTAATAGGATTAGATATTCAGAAATTTGTTTTATGTTAAATCTAAAAATGTCCACATCTAAATTTTTATAACCTAACAAGACATTTTATAAACACGGCCGAGTATCGATTTAAAGACGTGCGCACGTAGCAAAAGAGTATGATTCTCTGGAGAAAATTCATTTCTAACACTCCTTGTAGCAATTATTGTAGCATCTTTGCAGGTCTCACAAAAATTCAAAGCTAGAATTTTCGATGGGAAATTAATAATTTTCTTCAATAAAATGTATATGTTTAAGGAGAGTTATGAATGCATTTCTTTGAATTTTTCAGATAATTTGGATCTGATCGCAAATTAAATTCTCTGAAAAATTATAGGAAAAATATTTACAACTCTCCCTGAAAATTCGTACTTTGACAGAGGAAATTTGGCAACGCCTGACTTCTCATACGGCGTTCTTCTTTATCCCTGCAGAGCTTGTTTTCATTACGTAGGAACAACTGATTATTCCATAATATGACGGAAATTCACAGCCTTTGACTAACATTGACAGTGGCGTGGCATGAATTGCGACAAATGGATTACTATGCGATTTAAACCTATGAAAAAGGATCGATAAACAGGGCGTTCGTAGCGAACACCTTAAAAATCGATTCTTTACCATAGCTTCAAATAGGGAAATATCGATACATATCGAATCACGCCACGCCACTGAACTTTGACTAATTTACTTTCGACTCTATGTCTGAACTTTTTTGCTCAGGTCTTGTCTCCACGGGCCGTTTCACGAGATTTGTCCCAGGGAAAAATCCCATTTACGAAGTTGGGAAAAATATTGAGTTAATCAATATTTTTCCTAGCACTAAGTATGGTCCTTTTACCCTTAGGACCCACTAAGAGAAGAAGAAGAAGTGTAAACGAATTGTGCGATATTTTGTTGATTACTCCATTGTTCATGTTTGTTTACTTAAAATAATGTGTCTAATTGTCAATTGAGTGCAATTATTATTTTAATCCTGGTTAAATACTCGACTTTTACTAAGTTATCTTCCCGCGCAAACTAGTCGCAGAACCGTATGAGCCTTGTCCCGTGGAGACGGTAACTGGGAAAAATCCCAGAAGTTTCATTCCTGCGATTCGAACTTGGGAAAAATCCCATGAAAACGTCCCGTGGAGACAAGGCCTCAGTGTGCTGGAAATATTTGCAGAACTCGCGGACGATGTGGCAAAAGCTCACGAGTGAGGGACGCGCCGCGGTGAATTCGGGTGGATCTGCGGCTCAAAGGCACCTCAATTGAGTCTTAATCGACGGCTAAGAGCCATGATTACTCGGGGTGGGTGCGGTGCCCGCCCATCCACGACCAGGTGAACGGGACGTCGGGACGCGACGGAGAAGTAGAACATCGCGACAGGGACTCTTTTGTACCCTCAGAGTCCCCCACAGAGCGAGGCTTCGTCCGACCGAGGGATTCCCACCACCACTCATTGCTCAACGTCTGGCGAGAAAATCGCGAGAATGAATCCCTTACACACAAGTTATGCGTCCAGAGAGTAACTTTTCAATGACATGGACTACATTTTGCAATTGGGAACTGCACGGAAAATAATGAAATTGCTGATTCAACAATTTTGTGATTTAAAAAAGTGTCCAGCATGTTTCATTGTAGATCTTACAATAAAAAAAATGCTGATTTAACCACCCCCGCAGTTGAATTAGCTTCCCAATATTGTAAAATGTACATTCGAAACATGTTGGACACATTTCTTAACAATTTAATTGTTAAATCAGCAATCCATTTTTTTCAGTGTGCTATTTTTGACTAATTTACAAAAGTGCCTACCTACATAGGGAAACTAATAGGAGAGATCTTGTTTCTAAAAAGAGCCAGAAATAGAGTTCCTTTTTGCAGACTGTAGCCCTTGTAATCGTGCAAAATCTTTGTGGGCCTATCAAAAATAGTCGTTTTTCTGAAAAAGAAACGATACTGCATTTTCGCATTACAAAATGTCCACTCACAACTTGTATTTTCACTCGGAAACTATCAGGCATTCTATATGATAATGAAAATGTCACTACATTTTTTACGGATTGATGGCAAAACAGAAAGATTTCAACGATTTGTAGATATAAGTCTAAAAATAAATCCTGAAAAAGATTTAATCATCAAATTGAAAAAAGAAAAAAAACCGAGGGCCAACACAGCCGAAGATAAGAGAGACGTAATATTGGACCTCTAGATCTCAGCGACACCTGATGGGCAGAGCGGAGCATTCAGAATTTACGCCTCGCGCCATCGCGCCTTCAATTTTGTAGATGCATCACGGACATCCGTCAAGCACGAATAGTCGTATCTCTGCGCCGTTCTTAACGCGGGTACTTTTCTTTGGTCTATTTCCATGTTCTGTTGGTTCATTAAGGTTTTTGAGCCATTTTTCACCATAGACGATTCAGTCTCTTTCTCCGACTGAAGTTTGCGATGGAGTCATTACAAGAATAAAACCGCGACATCATAAATTGGCATCCATACTTTCAAAAAGGAGGATTTGCGAGGACCATTAGTAACTGCGGAGAAGATGCTGTGGAGTGAACGGATGACAGGAATATAGATTTATGCAAAACACTCCCTCACAAAGCAATGATTGGCGAAAGAAAAGATGAATTTTACCGCAAAATGCTTCGAGTGAAGAATAAATTATCCTTTTCTTCGAGGGTTTCTCGCTGAGATTCGAGGTGGACTGAGTCACGGAAGAGTTGCAACATCTCGGCCGATTGGTTTATTGCAACCTTAAGTCAGAGCAAAAATATTATTTATTTTATTTTTTTCTTTCAAAAAAAATTGAAAATGGGTTTACAATCACGGTGACCGAATTGTCACAGTTAAAAATTCACCCCTAGCTAGCCTCACGATCTGCGAAAAAAATCTGCAGATTTATATAGGAGTTTCCCGCTTCAATAAGCAGGGATACTATGAGAAAGACTCACAGTTTCAGGTTGATTCGTCCAATTTCATTAGGCGTCCCCTTCGTCTCCTCCCGGAGGAACCCAATCAAGCATCTTCTGACCCATCTGACCCATTATCCTCCCCAAAAATACCGTATATACGGTAATGTACGCAATGTACGGTGGGTATGGTAGTGTATGGTTTTTTCCTCTTTAAGGAGATGAGAGTTTCCGGCTTGGAAAACGCACTTGAGCTTTTTCTTTTTCTACCTAAGATGATACGGTGTTTACGTACTGGAAATTGGCCCGGCGCACAGTGGATCGAATCAATTAGAGAGGTCGGACATAAAATTTTTGACTAAAACTGCACATTTTCACGTTTATTTCGTCACAATATAAATTTCAAAGGGTGCTCATAGAGGGAAATTTCATGAGAAAACCAATGGAACCACTTCTTAACCTCAAAGTTTTGTATAAACGGAGTTACAAGCGTTTTAAGTTTCCAAATTTTGTCCGACCTCCCCTATCGACTCGATCCACCGTGCGGCGATAAGTTGCAGCTTAGCTGAGCCCGGGAGGAGAGAAGATCCCGAAAAGTGAGTCAAAGCCAGTTTAATAGAGACCGAGGGCTATCCTGCCATGCTAGGGAAGAACGCCGTATGAACATTCGAGAGTTGCCAAATTTCCTTCGATAAAATGTTCATTTTCTAGGAAAGTTTTGAATATTTTTCCTTGATTTTTTCAGGGACTTCAGGTGAAATTGCTAACAAGATTATCTGAAAAATTGGAAGGAAAATAGTCATAATCTTACCAGTAAATTCGTGTTTTATCAAAGGAAATTTGGCAACATCTAAAAGTTCATACGGCGTTTTGCCTTAGCACGGCAGTATCGGTGCTCCATCTCATCGCTGCTGAGGCTCATCAGTATATGACGCGCGAGAGCACCGAGGATTCATTTAAGAGGGAATCCAGAGTGGCCCGGGTCTCAATTTTCTCTCGCAGGCTATTTATTTAGGGCAACGACCATTTTTGGATCCAACGACGCCCTAAAAGTATTTCGTTTCGTCAATTTTTTCCCTTCCGAAGTGTGAGAGGGATTTAGAAACCCGTATTTCTGCCCTGTCACCTAAATTCCACGCAGGGTGCGTATTTTTTTCCCCCCCCCGCCGGGGTGGGGGGAAGAGGATGATGGTGCGGATGTTTGTCCGTTCGAATCCCAGTTTCACTTGCTTTCATTTCAATCAGGAGGCAACTTTATTAATTGGATAACTTCGGGGATTTTCTTCAATTTTTAGAGGGCGTTATTTGACTTAAACCTTAATCCACTCAATTTTGAAATCGCGAAAATCGGACTGCGCGACTTTTAAAAAAATTGAATTTCGCTCAAATTGAGACAAAAATGACAAAAAATTTAGAAAAATTCCGGATCTTCTTGCGGAATTTTCGCACTTTGTCAGTGCTTCCGGACCGCCCTTAAAAAAATCGATACTGTTACCGGACTTTCCGGGAATTCCGGACTTGTAGACACCCTGTTAATGATTAGTTTTTATTCGTATGCGAATACCGGAAGTCAAGAAACCAATGGTCCGTTTCACTTAAAAGTCTGAATGAGAAGATCGTAGCTTCGAATGAGACATACTGCGCATTGGAACGCCTTCAGCACGAAGGAACCAAGCCACATCATCTCCTGCAAAAGTTCATGATCGCAGACATGCAGAAATTTCGGGAAAATTTGCGCCCGAACGGCAACGCTGGGAGCAAAAAATTATTCCGAGCGGAGCGAGTGAGCTATTCCAAATAAAGCGGGAGGTGCGAGCGAGGGGGTGGGCTGAGACCCTGAGACAAAACTTGGCACTCTTCAAAATAAATTCCTGAATAAAGGTAAATAGTGTATATAAATAACCCGAAGACAGCGCACTTGATCAATTGAATCGGAGCCTCTTTAAAACGGGCCTCGGCTCCGGGATGATGGCGATGCGAGAATTCATTCCCCTCGAGACTGATATCCTCATTTTTTAAACCTGACGAGGCCTCCATCTCATTGCGCCCCACTTGCCGGTTCCTCTCGCTTTTTTAGCAATTCAAGCGACGAAATCGATCGAACTCTGAACAAATCGTCGTTTCCCCCACGAAGGAACGTAACTAAATTTGTACCGAGTTTATCAGGAAGGAACCAACCCACATTTTCGAAAAAATTGAGTCAACAATGTGTTTGAGGCTCACTGGCCGTTAATTTTCTTCCGCCAAAATCTGAAAGTTTAAAAGTAAATTTTTTTAGGGGAAAAGAAGAGTTAAAGTGTTTTTTTTTTTTTTTTTTTTTTTTTTTTTTTTTTTTTCACGTTGAGCCTTATGTATAGGAGTAAAAATTCAAACCTCTTTTTCTCAGTTTCAACTTAATGTGAGTTGGTTCCTTTATAATGAACTCGGTCCGTTTCAGCATTGACAGATTTTACCGCGCTCATTGCATTTTTACCTAGAGAATTTTGAGAATTTCTGACTGGAAATTGTCTGTTTTTTCTTCTGATTTCATGCAATAACTAGACAAATTTTGCAGACTATTGATTATTGACTGACTATTGATTATTGACTGACTATTGAATATTGATTGAATATTGATTATTTCAGTAAATTTTGTAACCGTCAACCGTGGAATGGAGTTTCTTTCCTTCGTGCAGAAAACGATTAAATCTGCTGTTCCAAGAAGAAATGTCGTACAAACATTCGAGATTTACCAAAGTTCCTCCAATGAAATTTTTATTTTTGAGGAAAATCTTGAATAATTTCTTTTGAAATTTTCAGCTTACTTAGATCTAAATGCGGATAAAATTTCTCTGAAAAAATTTGAAGACACAAAATTTACAGATTTCCTTGAAAATTCATATTTTCTGAGAGGCGATTAGGAACGTCTGAAAGATCACACGATGCTCTTCCCTAACACGGTAGAAATCGACTCCGGCAGTTACGGAAAATAGAACTCCGTAACGATTTGAAATTCCCACTAACATTATTCCAGATTATGTCGCAACTTTGCGTTCTCTTTCGGAGCAAAAATAATTGAAACCACTAGCAATTTATATTTTAGAGCTTTGATATTTTTTGTCCTACCTCGACAAAAATAGCTCTCCTGAAAATTTTATTCCTAAGAACTTGGTCCCTTCCCCCGCAAACGGTCTCTTTCGCAAGAATTTTTTCACTTAACACTGCCCGTTCACTGCTTGTTCCGGTGAGTTGTTTTTCATGTCCGACGAAATGCCCGTAATTTGCGACGAGAAAAGGGGGAGGGATACAAAGGGGATGTAAAATTGGAGTAAGCGAGGGAAAATAGGCGGAGTGTAATGGGGTAGGCACCGGCCCAGTAGGTTGCGACCTAAACTTTCCAATTTCGATAGGCGTTCTGTATACAACGGGGTAGAAGAAGCAGTGCTATATTAAAATCGGGCTCAGGCTACCGTATTATTGAGGATAGTATTAGTAATGACCGAATTTCATAACATTGATGTATTTTCTCCAGAAAATACACTATAAATAGAGATTTTTCAAAATCCACCAATAAATGATCTGAATGATTCTACTGAAACATCGGCAATATTTTTGGTTTGCTTACTGCTGCCTTGTGCGAATTGGTGCTCTTTCCTACCTACATCTAACCTTAAAATTTGTATTTTTATTTGTTGAGAAATCAACCATGCAAGCAGGCAAGAGCTTGGCTATATGGCTGTTTTAGAAGGCTGCGTTAAGATGAAGAAGTCATGTTTTACAACCAAATTCAAATTTGTCGATTCTTAAAGATTTGAAGGATTAAAAAGCCGTGTGTCTCTGGAAAGTTGCTGACAATTTTACGAAAAACAAAAGGCTCTTTCAGTAACTCAGTAATATTTTCCAATCATTTGGTACTATAAATCCATTCTCTTAAAACTTCGCATTTAAACTTACTGTTACTTTCGGTATTGCGGCAGTAAGTGTGATGGAGTGTTTACCTAGCCGGTATCATGCATGTGCATATCCCATACACTTATGTATTTAAAATAATATTTACTTAGAACTTATCACAGAAAGACTATTTACATATCTGACAGTTGTGTTGTCTTCATCACTACGGACTATTGTGTGTTCCGACTATGATTACACGTTTCTGCATGCGCAATAAACATGTGAAAGTCCATCAATTTCTTACCTGCAACAAACAAGAATGGAATCACATGAGTAAAGAGTATAAAAACAAAATTACATCAATATTCGATACATGATTTTTTGGACGAGTATTGAATTGTGATAAGAAATTTGCAACTTCACAATTGAACGGGATATTTGAAGAAGAGCGTACTCGCCAAAGTAGAAATTTGTAAGCATGAGTATCGTTGAAAAAAGCAGTCCATTTGCATTAGGACCTTTTAACCTGCGTTAATTATGAATTCTTACATTTTCTTCATGAGTTGATTTGTAAACTTCACAATGTAAGAATCATTTTCTGCATACAAAATTGAGAGGAAAACACGTAGGTAACGGGAAACATTAATTTGTAACTTGTCTGGGATCCCATTACCGTAAACCCGGCCACCATACGAGTCATTCGACTAAATTCAAACTAAATTACCATTTCAACCAATTACCAAGTACAAACCCAATTACCCTGCTGAATGAGTACATAGGCTCTTTTACAAAATGGTTCAAGTAAACATTGAAGGTACAAAGAGATGATTTCATCCTGATGTTACACAGTGAACTTTGTTCGTGATAGCGTGCGATGGAAATACTATGTTACCTTGCTAAGGAAAAACGCCGTATGAACATTCGAGAGTTGCCAAATTTCCTCCGATAAAATGTTTATTTTTGAGGGAAGTAATGAATATTTTCTCTTAAAATTTCTAGAGTACCTTTATAGACAGAGTGTGGCCATTCGTATCTTTTTACTACAGGAAAACTGTTCCGCGTTTTGATTGGTCAACGAGTTTTTAGGCTTCATGATTCTCTTAGGGCCGTATATAAACAAACAAGATGGCGACTCACCGTAACATCGATAAGAAGCTAAATTTGACAAAAATTTCAATTATACGGCAGTAACAATTTAAACTAGCATATCTACGAATAACACACGAAAAAAACACGAAAACATTGTTAAATCGCCTTTCACCTTTATCACAGGAGGATGTAAGATGTGCATAACCTCAAACTTGCTTGCTGATAACAGTCATCTTGTTTGTTTATTTACGGCCCTAAGAGCATCGTGTCAGCCTATTCGCTCGCGACCAATGAAAAACCGGAACAGAAATGGCCATACTCTGTCTATAAAGGTACTCTAAAAATTTCCAGGAACTCTAGGTGAAATTGCAAGCAGAATCAGCTGACAAATTGGGAGCAAAACATCCACAAGTTTATCAAGAAATTCGCGTTTATTATAGGAAATGTGGCAACGCCTGAAGGCTCATACGGCGTTCTTTCTCAGCACGACAGTATGTGAGACAGGCCGAAAGCAACGCGCAACATGACGCGACGACCAATACCACGCATTCAAAGATCAGTCTCAACTTCTAAAACGGATTAAAGACTGCTTGAGCCTCGCATGCTACTTTGAAATGGGGCTTCTTACCCCCGCCCCCTTCTCGCTACACGCCGTGCTCTTCCCTTTATCAATCCCCCGGTGAATTATCCCGCCTCCCGCCTCCAAGGCGCAGTTTTCCTGGAACCCCAGGCCGGATTTCAGGGAACTAACTCTTGGGTGTTTAATCACGTTTCAATTATCGACTTAGCTCGCACCGGATTCAAATATTCTTCTACCTCCGTCTACTCCATTGAGTGCGACCTAATCACGCTATGATGAGTACTGCCGTGCTAGAGAAGAACACCGTATGAACCTTCGTCAGTTGCCAAATTTACTCCGATTAAATACGGATTTTCAGGAAAACTCCTGAACATTTCCTATTCAGTTTTTCAGAGAATTTTCTTTAAAATTAGATGTAAATTATCTAAAAATTTCAGGAGAAGATATGCATAACTCTCCTCAAGAATGCATTTTTTATACGCGGGAATTTGGCAACCCTCGAATGTTCATACGGCGTTTTTCCTTAACACGACAGAGTACCTCCAGAGCGAGGAGTGCCGATTTAGAGCTAGTGATAGGCACTGCCGCTCGGAGCGCTAGCGATTCTCGCCTGGAATGAACAACCGCCACCTGTAGTCTTTTCTCGTCGGATTATTTGCACGGATTGCGTTACTGAGATAGTTTTGAAAGGATGAGTAAATCGCGAAAAGAAATCTCTCTTAAAGTACTGTCATTCTGTATTTTTGCATAACCTTTCATATTTGAAAACTCGCTTCCTTTATGCGACTAAATTTTCTGGTTCACTCAGAGAGACCTCGGTGTTGACGTAACCGGAATTTCGATTGACTCGGTTTGAAGACGCCTGGGGAGTCCTCGAAATAAAGCAAGAAACTTCATTTTTCAACGTTTAAATATGACTATAATTTTTTAGTAGCCATAACTTTTCTGCTTTAAGGTAATTGTTTACAAGAAAGCATGCAAGATGAAAGACTGAAATGGAAATGGCCTGATCGGTCACCATGAACAGATAAAACTTTATTGCTTCAACATTTTGCAGAAATGACAGAATTTCTTGACCGCGTTTAGGAGGGAATGGAGATGTTGCATGTGTGAGGAATTTGCGATTTGACTAATGAATCTTATGTAAAAGTTCGCTAGAAACACGATGGTGCCAATGGTTTGGTCTGAAATCAACTCCCAAGCTCAAAAAGAGCTCTCAAGTTGAACCCAAAATGGAGGGGATATCGCACGCTATCCTGAGAGTCCACCTCTACATCAAGACGAACTTTCCATGCAAAGATAGAAAGCAAATACATTAGCAGGGTTGCCGTGTTTTCAGTTGTGGAGTCCCCAAATAAAGTGGCAGCCCTGTCAATGTATTTGCTCCCTATCTTTGCATGGAGAGTTTGTCTTGATGTAGAGGTGGACTCTCAGGATAGCGTGGAATATTCCCCCTCCATTTTAGCCTCAACTTGAGAGCTTTTTTTGAGCTTGGAAGTTGATTTCAGAGAAAACCAGTGGCACCATCGTGTTTCTCGCGAACTTTTACATAGGAATCAACAGTCAAATCGCAAATTCCTCACACATGAAACATCTCCATCCTAGATATTTAACCAATGATTACGCGTATTTTCTAGCGTGATGTCTAGTACCCGCCTCTACACGGAGAAAAAAAACTCGTGCGTGGGACCCAAAGTTTAGGTCATACGGATCTCTGAAGTTTTCGGGTGAGCATCGGAACACTTTAGGTCTAGCTGTCGAGGTTCGGATCACACATCTGAAACTCCAGTTCTTACATCTGGAGTACTTCAAATGTGAGAATCGAAGTTTTTCGGATGTGAGAACCGAAGTTGTTCGGATGTCAAAACCGAATTACTTCAGATGTAAGAACTGAAGTTCCAGATGTGTGATCCGAACCTCGACAGCTAGACCTAAAGTGTTTAGATGCTCAATCCGAAAACTTCAGAGATCCATATGACCTAAACTTCAGGTCCCACGAACGAAGTTTTTTTCTCCGTGTATACGAAGCTATTTGCGTCCGTGGACTCCTCAATTTTCGCGCGCGGAAATCATGAGGTTCCGCCCTCGGAATGTAAATGTTAGCCCACCGCGCGGCGCGGAAGGAACCCGCTCCGAGGAAAAACGACTCCCACTCGAAACGTATATTTCGTGCACGGTTACGTGCCCGCGGTAATCTGCACTACCCTACCCCGTCCCCCCATCGAGCGAGCAAGAACCACTTATCTCCAACGCAAACCCTACGGAGATCCGCCGTTCTCGATCATCACACTCGGCGGCGCGCACTATGCGCAGAATTCCTTGCCGCCCATTAATTCCAGTCTGCGGTGGCCCGCGCCCCCCTCGCGGTCCGTCCCCGGCCCCCGCCCTCGCTCGGCCCGCGATAATACATCAAATCACGCGGTAAATTCGATCGGAAACGTTTCGGTTCCGCCCTTGTTTTCCCACTTTTCCCCGGAAGGAAAACTGCATCGCGGGCTGCCTCCGAGCGCGCTGCCGCCGCGGGGCCCGGATTTCCCCGGGAAACGGGGTTTCCTCGAGGGAAGGGACGGGGGCAGGTGTTTTGCGGCCAAATTTGGCGGCGGTGTGAGCCCAGACGCGATATTCAATGGGTCCCTGCAACCGAGCTGATTGAGCACCTTTTACACATTGTGGCCAGATCGGGCGAAAAAAGTCTTTTTTTTATCAAGAAATGTTAATTTCCTTTCCTACTGGCTATTTTTACCCCCCCCCTTTTCCCTCCTCTCCCATCAAGGGAAGCTGCACATCATCGACTCTTTAGGTGGCTATCGTTGATGACGTCGTCAGAGGTGACCGTTGATGACGTCGTTGGAGGTGACCGCTGATGACGTCATCAGAGGCGACCATTGATATCTATTTTACGTTAAAACCTTCGTCAAATATATGAAATATGCATAATTTCATACCTTGATATCGAAGCAGACGTAAGTTGCCGCCTACATGCAAACTTGTTTGGTATATTCACCGGCCTTTTCTGCCAGCGCCAGACACCGCGGAAAGACGCGCTTCTACGGTTCCGGACCTTCAGTGATAACCTATACTACGTTTATTCCCAATATATCACAATTTGTGCCAATTTATGCCATTCATACCAGTTTTTTCCGATTTATTGACCTATTTTTAGTTTATGTTTACCGCAACATATCCCTATACATTCCGATTCAATGGATCAAAGAGCAAGTGTGCCTGCGACTTGATTGTTGAATCGATATCGAATAACCATGATCGATTAAAAGCATTGCGAAGATAGGGAAAAAATCAGGAAAATCAGCGAAATTTCTAGAGTGCACTCCCATAATCCTATAAAAAATGCACCACCAGAAAACAAAATATCGGAACAATTTTTACGCGCCCTCCTTCCTTATGTTATCCACAAAGTATGGCCGACTGCTCCAAAAAGAGTGAGTTTTGTCGACGACGTGGCAATGCGATGGAACTGTTTTCAGTCTGAAGGTGTCAACTCAACTTGCAGCGTTTCCGCTTCCGCTCATGTTGCGCTGCACCTCGTTTTCTCGACGAGTCAAAATTTTATCACCCACTACGCCAATCATCAGCGCGGTTCTGCCAAGGAAAACGGGGTTTTCCGCCGATCCTCCACCGGAAAATCACCGTTGAAAGGAAGGAGCTAAATTCTTACGGCATCATGAGTCAAACCGCATTCAACAAAACAAAAAGCCGTATCCATAGTCGCTCCTTGAACAGCTCTTTTCCTGCACTTTGGTGAATGTTGTGATAAAGGTGAGATTTATCGACGCCATTAAAAAAACATTATTTAAAAGGCAATTTTTCTAAATCTTCAGTACAATTCCGCAGTATAACTTTGAAAATTGATCTTTGAAAGGGATTCCAGTGAATTGTATGTACAGAAAATACAAAACGTGAAAGCAACATGCAATAATTTAGATTAATTTTGAGGTATGTGCGGACCCGCCGCAAAAATGTTTCTCCGTTATTTGAAATTTTATTCAGTGGAAAATCATTTAATTGTTTACCAGAATTCATTTGCAAAATCATAAAACTGTCAAATTTTACTCAATATTCAGCAAAATGTCCCTTTATGCTGCTCTTTAAATGGCATCTTGAGGCCTCCCTTCAACACAACACAAGATGAGCCAAATACGGTCTCTATTAAGGAAAGACCAGTCTAGAGTACGATTATGTATGCAACTTAAAAGAGGTAACGACATACAACCTTGGAGGGACTTTTTGGCCTCGTTTTCTAAAGTTTTTCTCCTGAATCCGAGCGACACCTCATTGGCAGTATACAGCGGAGCATTGAGAGTTCACGCTTCGCGCCATGGCGCCTTCAATTCTGAAGACGCAACACGGACATTCTCCAAGCACGAATAGTTGTATCTCTGCGCCGTTGTCAACGGGCGTCTTTTCTCTAGCTCTATTTCCTCGTAGGTTTTGCAAAATGGGCTTTGGAAGGTATTACCAAAGATTTTGCAACATACTTTATTTTCCTAGAATTACTTTTTATGGATAATTTTCCCCCAAATTTCTCTCCGTCTTGCGATGGATATTCTGCACATAAATTTTCGACACTTGTTTTGGTCAGTTATAAGAGAGTAAACCGAGTAAATTTTGGAATAGTGCATCGGGTTACTTCTTTGGGGATTCAAAGAAAAAATAAGATCGACTTCATAGACTGAAACAACTAAAAAGAGAGGAACAAGTGTACATTTGTCAAATACATTCCCAAACGAGAACATGAAAGTTCAACGATTCGTTTATAAGATTAACATGAGAAAAGCAGCGTACTCGTTTGAAAATAAAAAGAGAACGAAAGGAAACAAGTGGAGGAGAACGGAAGGGAGAAAATTGATCAAAACGCAGCAAAAAAGTATACGCTCCTTGAAGCTAAGCTACGAACAAAAAAAAACTCAACACAGTGATGAATGAGAACTCGGCGAAGTTATTTCTTTCTGCTCACATGCAGCTAAGAAGGAAACATAGCCCTGGACTTCGGGGGGTAAAACATTGATTCATGAACCTTCAACTACTCCTAAAAGTGCAATTTTCAACTCTCGGTTATTTATTCATCAATCAATCAGTCACCCATAACAATGTTTCGCTCTTTTTTATTTATGAATCACATTCGCACGCGCGCNGGGGGGGGGGGGGGGAGCGCTCCGGGCGCGGGACCGGAACGGGGGAGACGGAGGAGGAAAAAATAAATTAAAAAGCGGGCGAGGGCAAAGCATGATAAACAAGGAAAAATCTCATTTGAGGAGACGAATCGAAAAAATAAATAAAAGATTCACAGCGGCGAGACGGGGCTGACTGCTATTTTTAATATCGAGTAATATTCGCTGTCAAAGTAGTGAGGAAGAATGGCGGGAATAAGCCTTGGCCGGAGTTGGAACCCACCTAGATTGTCCTGAAATTAATCTTCGACCCGAAACCGACCTCGTGCCGTACGCAACGGATCTGCATCGCTTCGCTGCATCGTCGTCGTCATCTTCCTTATGAGCCCATGTTTCATTCTCGCCGGGCGGTGTTTCATCCGGCTCCCGGTTAGAATGATAAATCCGGATTAATTAAAAGAAAATTATTTTCTGGGTTTTCCATCCGACAGTTCTAGTTGATGTTATCGCATGTTCACTGGCAAAAAAACACATTGGATCTAGAGTCCAGACTCTTAAAAACATTTAGAGTCCAGTTTTTTGGATATAGAGTCCAAACTCTTGAAAACATCGACAAGGAAAAATACTCTTGATTCAATCAGATTTAAAGCTTAAATCAAGAACCAAGCCTCTAAATTTGAGCGGATTTCCTTTTGATTTAAGGTTAAATCTGATCGAATCAAGAGTCCTTTTTCTTGTCAATGTTTTCAAGAGTATGGACTCTAGATCCAATGTGTTTTTTGATCCAGTGTTGGAAAGGAGTTTACCGTTTTCAAATTTCGTCGCTTCTCTGGCGAAAGGGCGTGTCTCGATTTTCACATGAGCCCTAGAAAGCATGGATTTATATGTAAAACAGGGCTCACGTGAAAATTGAGAAGCGAAAAGCGATGATTTGTTGTTTTCTAGACGAAAGAACGTGACTACCTGTCAACGTCAAAAAATTTCCGCTCATGGTTTAAATTTTCCCTGCAGAAACTCTCAAGGATCATTGCCTGAAAGCATCACTGATTTTTCATCCGATCACTAATCGAAATCAGGAAAATTTTGGACGGTTATTGACAGTCATACTCTAGTAAAAAAATGAATGGTGAGAATAACTTTGCAACATTAGAATGTTTGAAATGAATTCTCTTATCTGGAAAATGGCCCTTGCGGTTGTACAGAAGGGAAGGGAACTTAAGTCAACGTCAGCCAATTCTTTTAGATAATCTATTTTCATCAAATTGGGTCGAAAAATTGACTGTTGCGTGCTCGAAGGAGCACTCTCCTCAGTATCGGAACGAATAAGTTACAGTTCATTTCTGTGTCAATGGATTAAAAGGCGAAATTGTTTTTATCTAACTATTTCGTAAGTACCTCGAACTTAGCTTCTTGGAATTTTGTATGCGTTCTACTCAAAACTGCGTTTTATTAACCCCCAAACTTCAAACCGATAAAGAGTTCAAGTTGGTTCGACATTATAAGGCGTTTCCTTTTACCAAGGACACTCCTTGTAATTCGGTGGCTTACGTCTGAAAAATTGAAAATTTTAAATAGCGGGTACTTTTTATCTCTAAAGATAAGGAATTCCACAAGGAGAGGAAAATTCCTAACCATTTTTCCTTTTTCTAGTGTATCTGAAAAATTCGAGGGGAAATTTTAATCTACTCTGTTGAAGCATCGTAGGATACAAAATTTGTCAAACTAAAACTATTCTACGAAATAGAATTCAAAGGACAGACAACCGGAGCCAGTTGAACGGTCATGGAGTTCCCGAAGGACGGCAGGGCGTGGGGGGGGGATATCCCAGCGCCCTACGGGCCGGGACGTGTATCAACTGCAGATCAACGTCTTAGGAATGACTGCCGCGTCCAAAAACTTAACCCCCATTTCGAAAGGGGCGGGGGTCTTCGATCGATTCCGGACTGGAGCCCCCGAAGGCCGGTTATTAACGGTTGAATTTTTACACCCCCACCCCCTTCCGTTGGTCCCAGAAGGATTTTGTTTCAGACTGTTGCCGTCTGCTTTTGTTCCCGATATTCCGCGGGGGTTGACCCTTTTCGATGACCCTCGCGCTGTCTCTTTTGCGTCCCTTCGAATCAGTCTAGACATTGAGCAGCGGTCCTCGGACGGATGGTACAAGCTCCTTCTTTTTCTCCTTTTTCTGGGGTTGAAGAGTTTCAACCCCCAAAAAACGTTGAGTTAATGATACTGGAGCACTGTTGAATAATCTCAGAAAATAGGTCCGAAAAACCCAAAAAGTGCTGCGAAGTTAGGACGCTTTGACACTCATAGTTCAAAAAATTCGTTCCAAGAAAACGCTATATTTAAAATGTTTGATTTGTCATGATAGGCAAAAGTTAGCTTCGATGACTTATTTAAAGTTTCAATAATTTTATCAGAGGTTGAGGTTGAAAACAAACGTTTGCTCTTGTGAGAAGAAGAAGAAGAAGAAGAAGAGGAAGAAGTAGAAGATGAAGAAGAAAAGTCAGTTACATCATTAAATATGAAAAGTGTGTTTACAGTCAATGGTCCTTTATTTATGTGTGGTGTCATTCATATTATCCTCCGATTAGTATCACCTGGGAAAAGAAAAACTTCAGTTTAAAGAAACACATCTCTCAGGGACGGTATTTTAGGCGAACTAGATTAAAAATGTATAACAAATATAAACATGTGTTCAAACTTACGTCTTTTTAGTGTAAAAAATGAATATGAGCGCTTCATCATCAAGATGGACCCGGAAATTTTGAATTCAATTTTTCCTGCTTCCACCGGGTTTTCCAAGCAATTTTGAAAAAAATTCTGTGAATTTAAGATTGTTAGACTGGAAGGTAAAGTATTTTTCTAGAATTGTACGATCCCATTTTTCTACAAGAAAAGCTGCAAGTATAAAACACGACACACGTAGAAATTAGCTACTTCCTTGAACGCGATTTTTCTCCGACTTTAGAGGCGTTGTGTTCCTTTTACCCGACTTATCCAAGCTCTTCCCAATCCATTTATTCTCCTCACTTTTCAAACATTTCCTCACTGTTGCCACCTTGTACATATATTCCATACTTGAGAAAACTCACGTAGCTCTCAACACCTCGCTGGGCCAATTCATTCTATAGGGAAGGCATTACTCCGCCTTCGATCCATCCACGCGGTGAGGGGGTGTAGGGGGAGGCGTGCCCTTTTTGGAGGAGTTTTCGGGTATCAATCAAAGCGCGGTGCGAAACAATGCGCGATAAACTCTCACTTTACTCATTTCATTATTCACGAGGGGCGGCGTTGTTTATTAGCGATCTTACTCGGCATCTTTTTCATTCACGAATATTATTCATCGACCCGGTGAATAGCTGAACGGTTTTGGGCCGTCAAAAATGCCCCCGCCCCCGGCGAACCCTTTTAGCAAAAAGCCCGGGGCGCATAAAGGCGCAAGTGAGGCAGATTAAACGGGGTCTTTTGATACTCTAATGAATCGGATCGGTCCCGGCTCGGCGGGTTTGAAATATGTGCCATTTCTCACACGCTAATACGATATGCAGTGGAACCGCAGCCGTAGCGCCATCAGCGGAGACTGGAAGCGGCCCTGTAAACGGTTTTCGAATCCATTTACTTATGCATTCTGTTTCGATCCGAGTATTATTTTTACATGTGAATGGTTAATCTGAGGAAAGGCGCTGATTCACGCTCTAAAACGCATCATTTGCGTAATTCTTAACGTCCACGATCAAGCTAACCGCCGAGTCGGTGATTTTTTGCAGTCGTTACCGAATAGGTTCACCCAGAGAACAAGGCGAGAAAGATAAAAATCAAACTCTTTCATCATTTTTTTCTTGTGTGTTATTTGTATCATTTTAAAGCATTTTATTTTTCCAATTCATCAAACCAGCGCTTTGAAACGAGTAAAATCATGAAAAGTTTGCGAGACAATTTTGTTTCTTTAGGTAGGGTTTCGTCTCTCCCTCCTTTCTTCCCTCCCTTCCCTGTCTCTCTTCTACCCCGGCGGAGTCGTCCTTGAACCAACGTAAGATCGTAAAGGATGGAATGATACAACTATTCGAGCTTCCGTGTGATGCGCGGTATCATTCTCAATTGAAGGCGTTTTTTCTTTCCTTGAGCGAGACATTCATTCTGATCTCACTTCTCACTCCTTCCTCTTTCTCACTCCCCATCCCCCTCCATACTCCCTCCCCACCTCCAGCCTTCTCTATTCCCCTAACCTTCCCCACACCCTTTTCCTCCCCCACCCCCTCTCCTTCTCCTTCTCTCTCTAATTAATCCGCTTGTCAAGAACTAAAAAAATGCCCTCTTTTATAAGCGTGATAAACTTTGAAAATTTTGCGTTAAGTGGTAGACTTTAGACATTATTGATTTGATAGACATTACTTTCATGCAATTTTACTGGCAGACAGCCTTTTTACTTGACTTTATCTCTATTGTGCAACAGGCCCACTCTTATCTGGTCTGAGTCAGCCCGTCTGGCTATGAATCCGCAAGATATATCTTCTTATTTTCCGGTATCTATGAACGTGAGAATTAACGATTCAGCGACGTTAATGATAGCTACCTACTCCACCCCCGAACGGAGCGCAGCTAAAACGCCTTAAGCGCACACCCGCATCATTGGAAGTCTCTGAGTTAGTTGCTTTGGCGGTGCGGTGCGGCGACTGGACGCCTTTCAAACACTCCTTTGTTTCTGGCGCGATGCCCGGAAAGTCAAGATCACATTAAAAGCTCTCCCAAGGAGTCAAGCACTTTAAAAAGATCGTCTTTGTGTGGAAGGGCGAGAAGTAAAACGTTGATACACCTCGAGTTTTTTCTCCGCTCCCGGGATCACGAATTTTCCGGGCAGCTTTGCGACGGAGTATCATGATTCACAACGGAGCTAAAACCACTGCTCGGACTTTATGGTGTCTCCTGGGCTCTATTTTCGCGTCGAACAGAATGGTGAAGTTTACTAGAGACGAAGAGAGATCCAGTAATGGTATCCTGGCAGTGGTGGAAACTGCAACTCTCACGGATTAAATATTTTTTACGGGTAGCAACCCTCATCTTCTCCACTTGTCACGGGGAGAACACTGTGCAAAGAAAAAAATATGGTTTACTCGTGATAAATACGCCATTTTTTTTTTACATTGAGTATGATTCAGGCAACACCTGACAACCACCATTGAATTGCCAAACGGCCAACCCGGGGTGTCCTCTAATAGTTAATTGAGTGGTATTTTGTCTTTAATAATTTTATATCTAGTTGCTAATTTATGTAAGGGGTATAAGTTAAATTCTCATGTGTTCCCTTTTTAGCTTACTCATTGTCTTAAATCCTCAATTTTTTTTCTTGTATTATCTTGCTGTCTGCTGTATTAATCATCTATTTAAACGTGTTACTAAAGAGGAATAAAAATAAAAAAAAAATCTAACAAAGCCAGAAATTATTTGAAAACTTTCTACTTGGCGATCATACAGATAATGATCTGTATGATCGCCAAGTAGAAAGATGCCAAGTATCGCCAAGTATGTTGCCTCTTATCAGAGATTTAAAATGAATTCTCATGGAATAAGGGTTCTTGAAATGTTATTCTACAGGTAAATTTTATGGAGAAATATATAATTTCAAGGGCTAAGTATGCAACCCGCTACAAATAGCTGAAACTGGTCTACTAGACAAGATAAGACTCGAAGTGTACCATGTTCTTGTATATTTTTCTTCTCCTTAATGTTATACGCAAGAAAACGATTTGAGCAAAAACAAGTACGAAGATCAACTCTGAACTCTGAAGCGAGATATTAACATTTGCGAGTATATTATATCGCTCTTCATATACGTAAGGGCGTAACTCGATTTCCAAGTGAGGCCTATTTTACATATAAACCCATGCTTGCTGCAGCTCATGTGAAAATTGAGATAGGACTTTACGTCAGAGTGGCGCCGACAACAGATCAATCAACGACACGAAACTATAAAAAACAACGTCACTTGCATTCTCGCCATTAATATCATGTCAATCATAAATACACATATCTTTCTCAGGAGTCGATACCCAAACTTTCAACGGTGAGATCATTGCCTTTCTACAAATTGGAGGAGAATTTACACGTGGCGGAGCCTTAGTTTTTACCTTGTCTGGCACGTTGTCCGTTTGACAAGGATCTTAAATTACGATTAATTTTGAGCGTTCACCACGTTAGTAGTGTACGCTCTTTCCCGTAGTTTTGCATCGGGTCTGTTACTAATGTATCCATTGGTAAAGGCCCGCACTGCTCCATGGGACTCGGCGCCATTTTTCGTGGCGGGAAGCAATACCTAGTTTCTCAATTTTTTTATGTACCATTTCTACCCTTTTTCTCCTATTTTGTCCACTTTATGTAATGCCTGTAGGCTTGTCTATGAGGAATTAATATCTTTACGTTTTAAAACTCTGCCACGTACTTTTATTTAATGACTCTTTCAAGGATCATTCAAATTTTTTGACGTCGTAGTTCTGGAAAAATCTTATTTTAAGAAATATCATTTAAGATATATAGATTAACCGTCTTAAGAAAATTCATTTTTCTATAACTCCGATTTTCAAAATCGTATTCCCACTACTTCTAGGTGTTCCATAGCCGCCTAAGTCCGGTGGAAACTTCCAGAACATTTCATGAATTGCATTCCATAAAATTCCACGAGATTTTGCACCTCCGGTTCTCCCTTTGCCCCTTAACCCGTAGCGGAGCGGCGCCTGCCCTCCCCGAGGCATATCACTCCACAGACCACCATTGCCGGATCGTCCCAGGAACCGTCGATCCCATCACGAGCCTCGGCGAGTAACCCGATAGTTCCGCTCCGAGCCGCCGGCAGCGCTTCCATCACGCTAACCCAATAATACCGCCGGTGCTGGGCGTGATGAGAACTTGCAGTTTCCGATCCTTCCGGCGGTGGCAGCGCGGGGGGGGGGGGGGGAGGGGGCAAGGGCTGCGTGTTGCGTGTTGAGACGGGAAACAGAGCCCTTGACGGGAGAACGGGAAAAAACCAGGTCAGACGCTTTCCGGGTCTCGGAGGCTGCGGGGCATTTACAATCTGAGGCTCGTCGAGGGTGGGGGGAAGGGGTGAAGGGGGTAAGAAAATGGAGCGGGGGGGGATGTGGCCGCTCTAAGTGCGTGGCCGGCGCGTGCGAGCACTGCTGCCGCGCTATGGAGGAACGCCGTATGAGCCATTGGGAGTTGCCAAATTTCCTTCGAAAAATCAAGTATTTTCGGGCAAATTTGTGAATATTTCTGTTCCGAATTTTCTGAGGATTTTGTTCGTAATCTGATCCAAAAATTATTAAATTTTCAAGGAAAATAGTTTAGAATTTTCTTCAAAAAAGGATACGTCCTGAAAGAGTATTTGGTAACACTGGAATGTTCATACGGCGTTTTTCCTTGGCGATGCAGACTGAGCGTTGTTGTTTTTCCGGGCCCTTTAGGAGCAAAACTCGCTCTTAGGGTCTTCATCCCATGGAGCCGGATACTCCTAAGAGAGTGCATTGAAAAATTGGACGATGGAGACAACTCTATCGAGCCTTTTTAAAGAAGGATATCTGGATCGCAATCAGCAAAAATTACGATATTATACGCTAGATACATGGTTTTTTTCTTCCATGTTTGCAGATACTTCTATGTTGCTAAATGGTTTATTCGCAAATGAGGCGGTTTTGATTTTAAAAATGAAAACAGAGAATAGATACACATCTTTGTTGCAAGGATAGATTCTTTTGCAAAAGCTAGTACAGCATTTTAGGAGGTCACATCCGCCATCTTAGATTTAGGAATTTTGCAAATTTGACCGGAAATCCGAGTTCCGTGTCAAAACATATTGCCTGATGTCGAGTTTCACAAAAATCGACCGAACAGGAGTCGAGATAGCATCATAGGTTGCGTCCACCATCTTGGATTTTGGAATTTTGAAAATTTGACGTGAAATTCGAAATCCCCGTCAAAAAATACAAATAGCACCGAGTTTCATAAAAATCCATAGTTTAGGAGCCGAGTTAGCATTTTATTTTTCAAACCTACGAAGTGACTAACATTTCAATCGGAACTTCATAAGAAAAAAGATTTGATGTGTTTCATTGTAAAAAAATATAAAAGAAAGGATGTCGGAACGTTGGAACACATTTTTTCTTTGGATTAATTATTGTATATGCCCGAGTTTTATGATTCTGATTGGTCACTGAGCTCGGAAACAGATCGAAAATGAGTCAGGTTGGGTTAAGTTAGGTCACGCAACTAAACTAACTCTCCGGCAAAGCTGGAAGTATCACTCGAATTGAAGGCGCTCCAATCCTGAAATCTTGCACAATATTTGTACAACTTCGATCAGTGGAACTTTCTGGGCACTCTTTATCTTTTCCAGTGCACTGTAGGCAGTCATGTTGCAAAAAAGACAACTTATGGATAATTTGATGTTGCCATATTTCTTCTAATTGCCTTAATTCAACATATTGGATTTTAAGAACTAACATTCAGCAGTTCTGCTTGCAAAAAATATAGTATGGGAGGAAGTCTCCAACGTTGAAAATCAAGATTCATAGATACATAGTTCGTAGTAGATTCGCTAGATACATAGTTTTTTTCTTCCATGTTTGCAGATACTTCTATGTTGCTAAATGGTTTATTCGCAAATGAGGCGGTTTTTTTAAAAACATTTTTTATAATCTTCGTTCAGAAGAAAGAGTCGCGGCCTCAGACGAATCCAGCTATCGTACATTAAAATCAAACCCAGAGCAAGAAGGCATCATCCGGTGCAAAGTATTCCAGTTATTTCGCTTCGTAGCCGTATGTGGTACTAACCGCGCGTCTATAGCGAGACCGCAACGTTGAATTAATCTCGGGATTTATTTAGGCAAACGTATGCGCAGGTCAAATCCAAAGCAAGTCAGCAACGTATACAAACTCAGCGAATGGGGGCAATCCTTCTCCTCCACAATGTTTTTATAACGGATACTCCGGCCTCTTTGATTTATAATAACGCTTTCGTCCGCATGAAAAATATTAAAAACGCAGCAGTAAAGCATCGGGTATCGGAAACTTGGCCTCGAGAGCCGAGATTTGAGCTGAATATTTTGTGAAGAGCGAGACGAATAATAAAACAGCCTTTTAAAATAATCTCTCTATGGCTGGCTCTGTTTATTTTTAGACTGACAGATCGACCCTGGTTCATGCAAGCCGGAAAATATAAATTCCAGTATATTCAAGTATTTCCTAGTAATAACTTTGCAAATGTTTAAGTGCGCTGATTTTTATTATTAAAAAACAGGAGAAAATGTACTTTCAAGCACTCATTACATGAAAACGTTTGTATGAATTTTTCTTGAGCATTGCTTTCAACAAATAGGTCATACCTGCAGATTAATTAAAGTAGCCATGGAGTTCAATAAAGACTTGCAAGATTTTTGCGAGTGCTTTCAGCTTTTGGCAATGTCGCACAGTAAAACGAAGTGCATTACGAGAGGCCGAACATACAATTTTTTAATAAAACTGCTTATTTATATGTTTATTTTACCACGGTAAAAATTTTAAGGAATGTTTCTTGGAGAAAATTGTCAGAGAAAAACAATGGAGCCACTCTCAAACTCCTATTTTTTATTTTAACGAAGATATGAGCTTTGAAAGTTTTCACATCATGCCCGATGTTTCGCGCCGATGTGCATCGCGCAGTTTCATTTCTTTTGTATACGTCCCTAATCTATCGAGCGTATCTTTTCATTCCTCTAGTATTACTTATGTGTCTATTTTGAAAACTCTAGGTGTAGATTTGACTGGTTCACTCATCATCTTGGGCTTTTTTTATCCCGAAGTGCTCGTAGAGTACTAGTTCAAACAAGAAGAAGAAGAAGAAGAAGAAGAAAACATTGTAAGAAGTGACCCGAAACTGTAACTCAGTGCTCAAAATTGATGACTCTAGTAATTGAAAATGTTGAACTTTTTGGCTTCATATTCCTCGCAAAATAGTGTGGGCCCAGCACTATTTTACCACCTTAGTGCATACACTGAGAAAAAAAGTTCGGTCACATGAACCGAATGTACTGTGTTCAATATCGGCCGTATTGTTCAGTTCTTGTGACCGGTCCCTTGGTTCTGGGAACAGTTTCCTCGGTTCATGCAACCGAATATTTTCGTTAGTTCTGTTCGGTTTGAATGCTCGGTTGTATGAATAGAGGATACGGTCCCCAGAACCGAGAGAGCGGTTGTAAGAACCGAAAAATACGGCTGATTTTGAACACCGTACATTCGGTTCACGCGACTGAAATGAATACTCTCGTATTGATATGTTTATGATTTTAAGTTTTCATGCACTGATACCTCTTTCCCTCGGGGCCGGTCACGATTGCATTGATACACAGAAAAAAAATTCTTGGCGTTTTTACCAAGGTCCGTTGGTACCTTTACCATCTCACTTCTTTACCAATTATTGGTAATTTTACCAAGACAGACTGGGAAGCTTACCTAAAAACCGGTATTTTTACCGTTTTTTCAGGTAAGAATACCACTTTTATTGGTAATCAATTCCTGGTAACTTTGCCATTTTATCTCGGTAATTCTACCACAGTCGATAAAAAATATTGGCATTTTTACCGGGGTCCAGTAAAATTACCGAGAAAGTCAATAAGTTTACCGAGATTTCTCGGTAAAATTACCAATTCCATAAATGGTAATTTTACCAAGAAAAAACTGGGATCAAATAGAACCCTGAATTCTTGGTAATTTTACCCTTTTCTTAGTAAATACACCGAGATTTTTTTTTCAGTGTATAATTTAGAAGACAACTCGATCCCGAAACTTATCGTCACTGCTTGCCCCGTTAACACAGCTGTAGGGAGAGAAAAAGGACATCCGCATCGTGTGAGCCGGGCATGAAATGTCATGAGCCAAAATCCGCCGGCCGGGAGTGGCGCGTCGCAGCGCGGTCCTCTGCGAAGCGAACGTCAATAACAAAACATGAGCATCCTTCTTTTTCAGGAACACAATACCCGCCAGCACATCTCAGCGCATACCTAATTCATGAACGAGGCTGCCGAATTTCGGCGGAAACTTTCCCGTTCTCCACCGTCCTAAACGAGGAAAAATTTCGGTGAATCCGAAGAGATAGAGCTATTTGGAGATTATGATGCCTAGTCGATTCGTTTGGCAAAACCGAATTATTCGATATTTTCGCGGTCCACTTAACCGGATCGCAAGAAATCGATTATTCATTCGATAATAATTGTCGATATTCGATAATATCATGGTGTCTAGAATTTATGACCAGGCTCATTCCCTGATTTTTCCCTGATTTACAGGAGCTCATTCTCTGATGAGAAACCGTACTTTTCTCCTACTTCCCCGAGATTTTCTAAGGGAAAAGAATATAACTCTCCAGAGTTCCATTTATGAATATAGATTTTAATTCCGATAGCGTTCCAGATGTTTATACTACCGGGTCAATGAAAGCCTCTCCATTTTTTTAATGATTTGAAGTTTCAAATGTGTAATTCAAGAAGTCAAAAATAGCGCTCGATCAGATTAGACCGCCAAATTTGAAAACGAAATGATCCCTAAGCGGTAGAAGAAGAGATTTCCGGTTTCTGGAACAGATTCCCTGATTTTTCCCTGATTTTCCCTGTAAATTTTCATTCCCTGATGAATCCCGGTTTTCCCCGGTTTTTCCCGTTCTAAACACCATGGATAATATTCAATATTTATCGATAATTTTTCTCAACCAAATAAGTAGATCAGCTGAAGGGACCAAATAATTCGGTACGGTAACCGGTAGTCCCTCGTTATTTGCACGAATAAGAGAGCCGTATGCTTATTTTATGGAAAAATTGGAGTTCAGTCTCAGTGCTGCAGGGAAATATTTATGAAATTTTGCAGATTGACTTACCGCAACCCTTTTCTGAGACGAAGGTATCCTGCATCTATTGTGAGGAATCTTTAATAACTTTTTTTTTAATTTGAGGATATTGTAACTAACCATTTTGAGAACTCAATTTTGAAGCTTAAAATTATGATTTTTCTAGATACGGTGAATCATGAGAATAGAAATAAAAAAGTTTATGATTGAGTTTTTGGACATCCAAAGAGATGAAAACTCGAAATGATGTGAAACTTGGAAAGTCAGAGCTCGCAGATAGCGAAGAAGGGCCTCTATTCCCAATTCGCGAATGATGATAATGAATTAGCGAATAACGAAGGACTACTATGCTATATATCTTAATTTAGGTTTCACGTCCCCCACACTATGCCATATGCTATGCGATGCATGTTCAAAGCTGTCAAAACTGTCAAAGTTGTGTGAAGATGGCTAAACTAGATCTTGGGGTAAACTGCGCAGAGGTCGATGATGGTGACACTGAAATGGAAAGTGTGTGAGGGTGCGTCGAGATGGAGCATAAGACTCAGAGCAGAGCTGTGATTGTGATGGATAGTGGGTGAACATCAGCAAGTTATCGGTCGAGGTATTCTTGATGTCATCAACGACCTTAGTGCTAAGCCACCGAAGAGAGCGGTTACTTTGCCGCAATCGAGTTTTCTTCAAAATGGCATCAATCTAATTCAATAAATCAAATGACTCCGCTAAAGTAGCAAAATTCACCCTCTTCGCAAAGTTCGCAGGTTGTTGAAGAGCAATGATTACGCAGGCATTTACGGCATTTCTGACAAAACGGCAGTAAGTCCACATTTCCGTTCAAAAAGCTCTGCAGACTGCTGTCTAGAGCGAAAAGATACCCTTTTCTGCAGACTTTCTACCTTCACATTTATTTCTTGCTATTTGAAAATGTGACCACGCAAGCAGATTTCACACGCGGCTGTTTTGTTGGCGAGCAATTAACAAATATTCCCCATATACAAGAATTAAATTCGTCATATTTTAACCACTTAGACGATGAACAATATTCTTGTGAATAATCATTGAAAATGTAAGAAAAAATTATTTATGACGACTGATTCGATGTAATCCGTAAACAGGTCAACTGCGCCCCAACAGTGCTCAAACAGTTCTCGGTCCATTATCACCAAGCTTTGTTTTTGGACGCACTTTTCTCCTTGGTTACACGGCAGCCCATCGTAGAGTACCTGTATCGCGAGAGTATAGACAGATGTGAAACTCCGAAAATCCATCAGGCCTTCACCGATGTCTCCGCGAATAAAGCTAGGGCCTAGGGTGTTCCGTTTTCAGACAACCATCTCAAAACCTTGCTCCCCGGGCTTTTTCCCATTCCTTTTGGTCCCCAAAAGATAATTCTGAAGTTTCAGCACCATAGCTGAAGTCTACACTTTCCCCCAAAGCGATGCAAATTTTGGAAGAAATTACATTGGTTCAAATGGGGAGAAAATAGGCAAATTCCCGGAACTACGTTTTTCGGTTGTAAAATGCGCCGAAATGATTTCAGACCTGACCATCTCTTGGAAAGTGATCCAGAGGCCTATTTTGAACGAGAAAATTCCACTTTTGACCCAAAGAGGGGGGAGGGGGGTCAGGGCGCAGTTAGTTTTGAGGCGCTGCGCGCAGCAAAATGCTCGCATTTGACAGTTTTTGATCAACCTCAGAACAGGTCCTCCGAAGCTGAGGAGGCTAATGTATCTCATAAATTGTAATAAAATAATGTAAAAGAGTTGTTTTCATCCCTTCAGAACTATTTTCGACCATTTACACTGTTGCCAAATTTACTCGAACCTGGAAGGGAATTAGTGTATATCATCCTCTTCACTTGCGTGATTTTGGCAACAGTGTAAATGGTCGAAAATAGTTCTGAAGGGATGAAAACAACTCTTTTACATTATTTTATTACAATTTATGAGATACATTAGCTTCCTCAGCTTCGGAGGACCTGTTCTGAGGTTGATCAAAAACTGTCAAATGCGAGCATTTTGCTGCGCGCAGCGCCTCAAAACTAACTGCGCCCTGACCCCCCTCCCCCCTCTTTGGGTCAAAAGTGGAATTTTCTCTTTCAAAATAGGCCTCTGGATCACTTTCCAAGAGATGGTCAGGTCTGAAATCATTTCGGCGCATTTTACAACCGAAAAACGTAGTTCCGGGAATTTGCCTATTTTCTCCCCATTTGAACCAATGTAATTTCTTCCAAAATTTGCATCGCTTTGGGGGAAAGTGTAGACTTCAGCTATGGTGCTGAAACTTCAGAATTATCTTTTGGGGACCAAAACGAATGGGAAAAAACCCGGGGAGCAAGGTTTTGAGATGGTTGTCTAAAAACGGAACACCCTATAGGGCCCAGAAATGCAGCCAACCTATGATTTTCAATTATCCGGAGCCCTTTACTAATACAATTGTTACGAACCATCGTTTATAAAGCACGTAATTGACTTAGTTTTAGCATAAAACTCAATTTTGCGGAAGAACGCTCATTTGTGTACATTCTTAGCCATTTTAGTTAGAATTGGAATCTGCAGACTGGCAGTGAAATTTTGTGCGTTAGAAGTTGGTTAGAAGGGTGGCTGCACTTTTGGGCCGTAAGCCCTCCATGAAGCGATCTGTCCATACTCTCGCTATATAGGTACTCTGGTCCATCAACGACGCAATTGATTCTTTCATCAGTCCATCGATCAATCGATCGATCAAACGACTCTTTCATCAGTCGATCAATAAATTGATTCCTTCTTTCACAGATTTCATCAGAGAATTTTTACCCTCCCACACGAACCACCCCGTCCAAGAAACCCGGCAACCCCGAACTTCTGCAGGGTCCCTCGCTGGGATGACTTCTTGGGAGCTTGGCATGATCCCGCTCACCTTTTGTTTCCCTCTCTACGACTCCCACCGTCATTCTTTCCATTCAGAATAAAAATAGAATATCCGTTAACACTCTTAATTATTCACTCAGGGCGGATTTACTCTCGTCGGAATCATTCGCCCCCCCCTCTCCCNCCCCCCCCCCAGTCGTTGTATTGTATCTCTTTCAGCCATCCCCTGTCGGGATCCGAGCTTTTTGTCTTAATATTTATTCACCGCCTTTTTACGCAAAACCCTTGATTAATCGCAGGTCGGGAAGTTCATTTTAAGGGCGCAAATCGCGAATTGAGTTCCTCGGTGAGTCCGAGGTAATAATATTCACGCCACGTGAAATTTATGGTATCACTCAGCTGTTTTTGACAAAAATGACTCATGAGCTTTGAAATGCTGCTCACATAGTGCACCTCTGTATCAAAATCTTTGAGCAAAAGGGTTGCAACTAAGTATGGAGTAGTCCTCCACATTGAAGGCCACGGTTCCGAATAGCTCAATCCAACTTCCTGCGGGTCGATTATTGAAATTGATAGACAAAGCTATAGACAGAGAAGACAAAACGGATATGGAGGGATCTTGTTGGTGAAAAGGGGTGGTTGCAATGGACAAGGGAGGTAGGTAATAGACTAACTAATGGCAACCCGCAAGACCCTATAGTTAGTCCACCATTTTCTCCCTTAGTCTTTAGAAAACGCCATGTTAACCAATAGGATCACTCCATACTCCTTAGGTCCTCTTTGTCTATTGCCTTGTCTATCAATTTCAAAAATCTGCCCGCTGTTCAAGACTAACTTCATCCCAAACAGTATAGTACTTGGGTCAGAACTATACAATTTCATAAAAAGTCGAAGTTACTTGACTTTCTATGTTGATAAGAAGAGACTTTTATTATGTGTGAAGAAATTTGGTTATGATGATATCCCTCACCACTACAAGTCCTTAATATGTAACTAATTAATGAAAAAAATAATGATCGTTAAAAAAATAAGTGCACATTTTATACGCATCCAGGCTTTTATACTGATAGGAAAAACATTACCACTCAGACCATTGCTCTGTTAGCCAATGAGAAAATTGGGCCAAAAGGCTCCAGTGTTTCGAAAGAATTTCATTTAAATAAGTACCTGAAACAAAGAAAGAAAGAAAACTTATTAATAGATTATCATAAATATAAAATACATTGATCTGAATGCCACGTTGACAGCTATGCTAATTTTTTCTCGAAACATTCAAAGGATGGGAAGACTATTTTGAATGTGAGAAAATAAGTCAAACTTTATTTTTAATATCGAGTCCGGAAGAGGAGTCCCTTTTTTTCAGTTCGATGTGTGTTCCTCATTATTACAGGTGCTTCCAATTGTGGCCGGTCCAAGATCAAAGCCTAATGCATCGCTTTTAGAAGAAAAGAACCAGCACGACTACAGTGTATTTAAAATCATGCAACTTCTCCTTCTCTTTTGAAAATACTTGATAAATGTACAGTATTAAAATTTACAAAATTATTTTCACTTAAGATTAAAATTTTTTTGGTGAGAAACCAAAGTTATTTGCTATTTTGTGAGATGCTTCAGAGAAGCATGAGGAAGCAAAATTTTTATAACACGGAAAAAAGTGTTAGGGGTCATTCCCTAAAATTGTGGTACTACCGCAATTTGTTGGATGATACGAACATTTCGGATTAATTGTCGTAGAACCGCAACTCAAGTTAGGGTAGTACCGCAACATTTGGGTTAGTAACCTAATTTATTGGGGTGCGACCACGATTAATTCGTGTACTACCACCATTGATTGAAAATGTCCATATCACACAACAAACTCGTGATTTCATGTATCCATGAACACTGTGATTGCTGGTTATTTTTTGCTAAATGCGATCCGAACCATATCGCACTTTCCCGTTCGAAGTTAGATTTCACACAGATCAAGGATCAGCTTGTTGCTTCAGCTGGACTTATTGAATGTCTTCTCCGTATGAGAGAAGCATTAAGTCACCTCGAGCACTATTCTTAGCCGTCAGTTGAGATTTGCGTCCTGCCCGAAACAGAGCGTAACAGTATTTTTTTGACGAGCCCTAAAAAGGATACAGATACACTCACGTGAAAGCTCATCTGAAAGCGTAGTTATGGCGCTATTTTGCCGTCAAAGCGCCGACATTACACATACGAGCATGGAAAGGAATGATTGATTACGGCGGTCGCGTGTCTGATGCGGGGACAGAAACCTATGCAAATCACGAACGTCATTCACGACTCGAGTGGACATTTAGAGACCTTTAGTGGATATTTATGACACGCGTTGGTAGATCAGGGCAACGCAGGAGAGTTCCTTTCTCAACCTAACGATGCTGATGACATAAATGGTGGAGTCCTGCCCTATATATAAGGAGAGTCTTGTCATATGTGTACCGCTCTCGGATTGGCTCAACTTTCATTTGATTCTTAAGGCTCGCAATGTAAACAGTATCTAAATACGAGGCATTTAAGCATTCGTCGGTAAAAATGCCCATGCCAACATTTGCCGGTAAAAGTGGTTGCTTGGTAGATACGTTTATTCGGTGCTTTTAACATTTGAGCCATTAACACCTTAGAAGAGAGATCAAAATAGTGTCGTGCAGAATTTAAAAATTTAAAAAGTAGGGGTCACAAATGGGTAGTACACAAAATTAAAGGATAGGACAAGGAAAGAATACATTTTTGGAGATTAATTCGTTTGAAAAAGAGAGGATCTCATGAAAAAACTTTGAAAGAATGGTATTGAGATCAAAAAGTGGAGGGAAAATTTTTGATCTCAATTGTTTATAGGCAGGGCAAGTTATTAAAATGTGTGTAACTGAGAGGGGGACATTACGAGAGATGCAGGTTGGGGGTTGGACTTTGCCAACATTCGCCGGTAAAAGTGCCTTTGCCGACATTCGCCGGTAAAAGTGCCTTTGCCGACATTCGCCGGTAAAAGTGCCTTTGCCGACATTCGCCGGTAAAAGTGGCCATACACACTTTTCTCCTATTTTCAGAAGAAATTAAGTATGTGTGCGTGTGTTGTATAAAAAGTCTGTATGCTACATATTACATTATTTTGATTAAATTCGTTCGTATATCGATGAAAAAAGGGCAAAATTACGTAGCGCCGTTCGTTACAGACTTCCATGTCATTTATCCTGTTGAAAACTAGTCAAAGGAATTTCTTGAAATCTTGCTTGCTTTTTCTACGATGTTAACAGAATTTTTGTCTAAATTTCAAGTTAAGAAGTTGCGTTTTTGCGACTTAGAAAAATAAAACAGGAACAGATATTTTGAAACTCCGCAATTGAGATACGTGGCTCCGCACTTAGGTCATCTACATTTGAACTACATTTTGCATTAAGGTACTATCGTTTCTGACTCATACACAAACGCACTTATCTGTGTATCCAACGGGCCACATCGACCACATTTTGCAAAAAAGAATCACTATTTCTGGCTCATTTAAGAAACAACATATATGCCATTGGTTTCCTTACGCAGATAGGTGCTTTTACAGAAGAGCCAGATATAGTGGTTCCTTATTACAAAATGTAATCCACATGTTGTTTCTATGATGTGGAACGAACAGTAGTTCCTAAATGCGAGATGTAATTCATTTAGTATCATATTGTCCATACAGACACTCCAACTCCGGTGCAGAAGAAATCGGTTACATTTTGCAACATTGGCAACGTCGCTGCCGGTCCCTGCACTGGCATCCCGATGACGGCTTTGCACCAACAATTTTATTTGTCTTTACCAGATTTCGCCCCCTTCCCGCAGTTCCCGCGCACCCCTCCATCCGAGAAAGGCGTCAACGGTGTGTCAGAGCCGATAAAGGAAGAACGTCGGAATGCCTCAGAGCGGGGGCCGCGGTGCCAATTTTCGAAAAAATACCCAAAAACCCCCGCCAAAATTCGTCGTCTACCGCACGAAGGAACGTAACGCCAATCCAAGGTTGCCAAATTTACACCAACGATTACTTTATTTTACAATAATATAAGTGTGCAATTTTAATCCAAATTCTTCTGATTTTTGTATGAAATCGGAAGAAAAATCAATGAAATTTTCAGTTAGAAATGCCCAAGATTTTTCTGGTTTACATGCAATTTACGAAGGGAAATTTGGCAACATTGAAATTTAGTACGTTTCTTCGTGAGGAAAACGACGAATTGTGCGAAGCTAGGAACGTTTCGGTGGCAAAGAGAAAAGAGTGGATCGAGACACATTTTACTGATTGATTGAACAGCGGAATCCGCCCGGTTCGTATCCCCGAGTTAATCGACCAGAAAATGTTATTTTTGATTGATTTATTTTCATTCCGAGGTGCGGCATACAATACGGTGAGCGTAGGGAAGAAGGTGTCGGTAAATAACGTAGCGACCAGTTCGAATGGGAGAGGTACGGTACAGCGTATAGGTGAAAGGGAAGTGTCATATGTAAACCATTAGCTGGCGCATTAATTAAATCGGCTTATGTTCGTGAGCATGCTCCGCACTAATGTAGAAATAAAATGGCAGAGACATTGCGACGGTGAGACTCCCAAAACACGTATATCGTTTGCGGTGTTTGAAAATCTCCCTTCCTATTTTATTTGTTTGCAAAGAGAACAATATTCGTCCTAAAAGTTTAAAAAAAAAAAAAAAAAAAAAAAAAAAAAAAAGACCGGAAATACGAGTTTCTCGTCAAAAAATACCCGCAAGTGCCGCGTTTCACACAAATTGGTCGAACAGGAGTCAAAATTGCATTTTTTGGTCACGTCCACCATTCGGGATGTTGGAATTTTGAAAATTTGACTTGAAATTCAAAATCCCCGTCGAAAAATACATGCTGAACCGAGTTTCTTAAAAATCCATAGTTTAGGAGCCGAGTTAGCATTTTATTTTTCAAACCTAAGAAGTGACGAACATTTCAATCGGAACTCCAAGTAAAAAGATTTGATGACTTTCATTGTAAAAAAATATATAAGAAAGGATGTCGGAACGTTGGAACACATTTTGTCTTTGCATTAATTATTGTAAATGCCCGAGTTTTATGATTCTGATTGGTCACTGAGCTCGGAAACAGATCGCAACTGAGTCAGGTTGGGTTAAGTTAGGTCACGCAACTAAACTAACTCTCCGGCGAAGCTGGAAGTACCACTCGAATTGAAGGCGCTCCAATCCTGAATTCTTGCACACTATTTGTACAACTTCGATCAGTGGAACTTTCTGGGCACTCTTCATCTTTTCCAGTGCACTGTAGGCAGCCATGTTGCATAAAAGGCAGCTTATGGATAATTTGATGTTGCCACATTTCTTCTAATCGCCGTAATTCAACATATTGGATTTTAAGAACTAACACTCACTAGTTCTCCTTGCAAAAAATATAGTATGTCAGGGGGTCTGCAACGTTGAAAAGCAAGATTCGTTGTTTGGAATTTTCATTGTCGATTGCATTAATTATTACTTGAATTTCGAATTGGCTCACATACCGATGATGAAAATTCAGAAATGAGTATCTCTATCTACGGACTTCCTATCATATTTTATTTTCCATGTGGTAAACTACTAAACGTTATTGCTTGAAGACTTCAGTTATTTTTCTTCTCCATACGAGGAATATTCTATGAATATTTCAAGCCATAATGTTGACTTGGTCTCCTTTTAAGAATAAAATAGGAGCCGAGATTTTGAAACATCGCAACCAAGATGCGCATTTTTTTAGTTTTACGGTTGATTTATCAGTCTTGAAATATAAAACAGTGATCGATTCAGATACCGATTGATGAGATATTGAAAAAATGTCATAAAGAAGCTTTAGACAAAGTTTAAATTGTCGTAATACACGACTATACTGCCATGCTAAGGAAGAACGTCGTATGAACATTAGAGATTTGCCAAATTTCCTCCGATAAAATATTCATTTTTGAGGAAAATAATGAATATTTTTCCTTGAAATTTTCAGAAGTTTTAGATCAAATTACAAACAAAATTATCTGAGAAATTGGTAAAGAAATATTTAAAAAAATTTCCTAAAAATTAGTGATTTGCCAGGGGAAATTTGGCGACGCCTGAAGGTGCATACGGCGTTTTTCCTTAGCACGGCAGTATATACCACGATGCGACCTTTTAGTGCCACCCCTCTTAATTTTGATTCTCCTGCCGCTAGATTATTCAATCCCGAAATCAGTGGCGTGGCGTGAATAATAGATTATCGATATCTCGCCATTTGAAGCTATGGTAAAGAATCGATTACTAAGGTGTTCGCTGCGAACACCCTGATAATCGATCTTTTTTCATAGGTTTAAATGGCATAACAATCGACATATCGCAATTCACGCCACGCCACTGCCCGAAATGGCTATCTTATTGTGGCTATCTTTAGAAGTATCCAAAATTGTGGCTTATCTCAAAAATATGTATTTTATCGGTTACGATTTGGCAACTTATAAATATTCACATAGCATTCCACTTTTGCACAGTTGGATATTCGTCGGGAAGGAACGATGATCAGCTCGAGGTGAAACGCGAACCGGCAAGCTCGGACGGAGTTCTAGCGATATGAAAAAGTTTTAAATATCGTCGTCAAGATGGAAGTGCATTCGCTTATTCGGGACACGTGAGGAACTGTATAAAAATGAAAAAAGAAACAAAAAAGGGAGGTTCCTCACTCGTACGTTTCGCAGACTGTCTTAGGGTGCACGCTTCAGAGACGGCGAGGCAAAGTTGCCGAACTGTGTGACAAAATGCGCATATTTTACTATGTGCTATGTGAGCAGAGACATACGAAACATAAAATTGGACCCCGTTCAGCAGAGCGGAACCACACGACATCAAATTCTGCCAAATTCACCTGGGATGTTTAATTTTTACGAGAGAACGTCTGTGCGAATTGCTTTGAGTATATGGGGAATTTCCTTCGGATTATAAGCAGAAAATTCACTAAAATTTACACGAGAATCCGCACAACCGTTGGCCTGTGAAAAATTAAACTGCCCAATTAAATTTGGCAATAGCTGATGAGGCTTGGTGCCTTTCTGCTTAGCACAGTCCAATTATTAGTGTTAAAGTTTACGCGCAATTTATTGATATTTTACTCCATTTTCGTTGCCGTTAAACTGCACGCAAGAATGCTTACAGCCATACAATTCCTTCTTCCGTAAATATCATTGCACAAAAATCACATCGAGCACATTAGAAATGTGTTAAATGCGAACATGATGCGCAAATGGGTCCTACAGACATTTTTTCTCGGCTGCCTGCAACCAGGCTCCCTGCAAAATAGCCGTAAGAGAACCAAAAGTACATTATTAAACAACGCTATAAACGCGTATAACGTATGCTCTTCTGACTTGTAATTGTAGTTTATTCCAAGCATTAGTGTTCGCCGTTTCATCTGAATATAGAGATAACGAAAGTAGTATAACTATTTCATGTTTGAAAACAATTTTAAGTAGCTTGAGTGATTACCCATGAATTTAGGTTAAGATTTTCACATTTTTTTCTTGACAGACCCTGTTGCCAGTGACAACTTGAGAAAAAAGTACCCCAAAAAGGGGGAAACTTGCATAGTTTTAATTTGGACTGTGTAATTTGGACAATTTTTTTTCTTTCTCTTTCTTAAAATTTGTTATTTGGACATGTATAATGCGCTTAATATGATTACTGTGCAATTACCTCTTTAAAGGTTACTTAGGTGGCTGTAACTCATGTCTGTAACCGACCCATATGACAACCTCGCGCTGAAGCTTCTTGTTCTCGACGCTGAAAGAAACACAAAGTGCTTGAAACTTTAAAATTCCCGACCAGTTATGAAGACGACAATCCAATCATACTTCTACCCTCCTAAGCTAGAACCGCTCGACTCCGCAGGAAACATCCACAGGACATCTGCGGTTTCCGCTCAGCGCGGTAGACTTCTCCACTTTCAGCGCGACTTTTTCTTGCTTTGCGTGTCTTCGGAAATTTGATTTTCTTTTGCGCGCTCTCTTAATAACGGGAACAAGACGCCGACTCGCGAGCTTACGATCAGTTTACTTTAAAAATCCATCGAAGATTAAAACTTTCCCGAACGAACGGGGAGAATCGAGGCCCGGCTCCGCTGGACAAAAGTTCATGCTGAATGAGTGAGCCTAGTTCTGAGAAACGAGTGCTTTTCTCCTCTCAAAAACTGTGAGCGTTCCGAATCGTGCTGTCGATTCCGTTGGGTTTTTGCAATCGGTAGTGCGAGAGAAAAATGCTCCAACACCACTGCGTAGCTGTGAGACGGTCAAGTTTCAGTTACAATTCTTCATGTAACTACTTCACATCTGGTGTCGTTAAAGAAGTATCACGGTCATTTGAAGGCGGTTTTTCTGAGGTGAGTTCGATCATCTGATTAGATTGCATCTGAGGGCCGTATTCTTAGTTGTTTCAGGGGCATCTTGTTTTTTCAGGGAAGTTCTAACAGTTTGCATTGTAATTAAAGGAGATTTAGGGAGAAAATTTAGATTAAATCATTGAAAACACAATTTTTTTCAGTAGACTGCCAGAAAAAGCTGTTTCTTTGTGATCATGAGCCAGGGAATGTCAAATTTACAAGGAAGTTGTCACGAGATGTCGTAAGCGTGTTTTTTTAATTTATCTTTATGTTTTCATGGTGACCGCAGAGATTTAAAGGTGGCAGTGCCTGACTTTTCCAGGTTTACTTTGACCAATTTTGAGAAAAGTAACGAGTTTCAAGATAGCCTAGAACGATGACAAATTATTTCATGATTTTCTGATCTTGCAAGAAGACATGCTAGGACTATGTGATGCGACACTTAAAAATGTATCATTTCCATACATGCGATCTTATCTTGACTTGATACATTTTTACTTGTCGCATCATACAGCCCCAGCATGTCGCTCCTGAAAATCATGAAAGAATTCGTCATCATTCTAGGCTATCTCAAAACTCCTTACTTTTCTCAAAATTGGTCAAAGTAAACCTAGAAAAGTCGAAGAATCTTGACTCGCCGGGTAAGGGTGAAAAACCGGGAAAAACTAGGGGATAGTGGCCAAATTTCCACACTTGCAATCTTATCTTGACTTTTGAGTTTTTTGGCCATTTTCCCTAATTTTCCCCGGTTTTTCCTGAACCATTTTTCGTACTCAATTTTTCTCAGGTTTCCACGCATTCACTATCCGTATCCACCTTGTTTTGTAACTCCTGAAAAAAAGTAAACTCCGAGTTTCGGAACACGTAACTCTTGGCGAGAAAAACACGACCCCGTGATTTTTAAACCCTTGCATCTCCTGCGCGCGGCGTGGCCCATTTCGGCGTTTACATTCTACTTCACACCGTCCGGCAGGCTCGTCAGATCGGCGACAAAAACGACCGACATCCCCATTTCTCACCCCGAGAGATGGGTGATTCTTGGCAAGCGCGGAGCGAGGGCCGCCGGCGGCAACAAGCGAGATTGGGTCGCGCGGATTCCTTTCCCGCCCCTATCTCCGCGACTCTCGTTTGGCCACAGGAATCGCTCTGCCTGCGCCTGACGTCACAGTCGAGCGGGTTCAAGTAACATTGCCAAATCGCCTTATGAAATATTAGTTTTGAGTTACGTATTGGAGCATGGGTCGATTTTCCCAAGATTGCAACACTGTTCTGCGGTGCTAGGGGAAAACGCCGTAAGAAATTTCGAGAGTTGCCAAATTTTCCTGGGTAAAACATGTATTTTTGCGGAAAGTTACGCACCTTTTTTCATGAAATTTTTAGGTATTTTAGATCATATTGCGAACAAATTATTTTGAAAAATTCGAAGAAAAATATTCACATTTTTCCCAGTAAACTTTTAAATTGAAAGAAATATGACAACGTCTGAGGGCTCAAATGGTATTTTTCCGTATCAGGGCAGTGTTTTCCTTTATCCTAATTGGTGTACTCGTGGCATACAAAGGAATAGCCAATTATATAGACCTTATAAGATTAAAAAAAAAAAAAAAATAGTAAAAATGTCTAAATGTATAAGGGACGCAGTCATTAACTAACTTTTTCAAAGCGGGATATCTCGATTAATATTTAACGTAGTAAGTTGCTATTTATACAGATCTTATTATTTTTAGTTAATCTACTAGAATCAAGCATCGAAGCTCGAATCTATGACCAGCACAACTGACCTATTCCTCAAAGGGGTTGCATATTCTATGTGCAACAAAGGCGCTATATCGGATTTCCAGCCCAGTCTTGTGACGGGGTTGAAGCGGGGTGGAGCTGGGTGGGGGGCCCGCGAATGCGATTTCCACAGTTTTGCCGCAACCAAGTCTTTGCTCTCGCCGGGAGGGGGGTCGAGGGGGCAGCCTCCCCCTTCGTAATGCCTCTTGCGCTGTGGCTCTCCTCTGCCGACGCCGCGACGGCGTTGGGGAAGCGGTGCGGCAACTCAAACGCAGGCGGTGTGTCTCGGCGGCGGCCACTTGATTTCACCGGCTCCCAACTCAATTAAATCGGACCGTCGGGTCGCCTCCGTTGTTTTCGTGAGGCGACGCGGAAAAGCGAGAATCGCGCAGCATCGCGGTTTTTCTTTTTGTTTTCCTCCGGGCAAGGATTTTCCTGGGCGTCTGCCCGGGACATTTACGACCGGGTCGATACGAGCCTCTTTCATATTTACGGGAAACCGAGTCAAAACAAAATGGTTGAGAAAAAAATATTGTTGAGGTGATGTTTGGATTGCATTTTGCGAGAAGGGACCAGCACCCCCCAGGCAGGGGGGGGGGGACACCCTGTCTACTAAAACAGGCTGGCCAAAAATCAGTACTTTTTCAGTACATTCCTAAGAAATTTAGTACCTCCTCAACATAAAAATTCAGTACTTTTTCAATACCTCCAACTGACGAAATTCGAAAAATTTGAATTTCCCGCTCAAATTGTGACAAAAATGACAAATATTCCGGACTTTCTTGCAAAATTTCCGCACCTTTTCAGTATTTCCGGACCGCTCTCGAAAAATCAGTAATATTTCTGGACTTTCCGGAAATTCCGGACTTGTAGACACCCTGGACCAGGAGCTTTACTATGTTGCTAGGATTGTGCAACTTCTTTTATTGTCTTGGAAGAAAAACCTGATTATCCGTTGAAAGTTTCTACTTTACTCACTGAAAACTGTTTTAAGGCAAAAATTACCATGTTTTTATAATTTTGCATAATTTCAGTACTTTAATTGCAAAGGATGAAGTTGCACAATCTAAGTATCATTGTAATGCTGCTGGTTCCTTTTTGCAAATTGCATTACATTTAGGAACTTTTTCGACACGAGTCCTAGAGAGGAATTTTGAAGTTGGGGGGAGAAAAATTTTCAAGATAGTTTTGCAATATTTCCGTAAAAATACTCCGCATCCGGTATATTCTTCTCAGCACAGCAAGCAATCGAATAAAACTGTTTTCTTGTGATAAAATGAATTCAATTAAACTCAATGTATTGACAATAATTGCATGACAAACAAATGTAAAAAAAACACATGTAAACAATGTATGTTGTTTGACGTTGTATGTATTGACAGCCAGACTTCAATTGAAGAAAAAAAATGAGTCTGCCAAAACCGTAATGTTGCAGAAACTGTTACCTCAACATATCTAAAATTACAATCGACCCGACGTTTTTCGGTTTGCTGGCTTTTGTCCGAGGTAGAACGCAGTAATTACTAAAGTATGTAAAAGAAAATGAAAACAGAAATACTACAACCAAAGCAAGTCGTGGAAGTCAAGTTTGCAATATCTCATCCTTGGTTCTGCTTTAGTGTTGTGAATGTACTACACCAAAATGTGCTGTTCCATGCCAAAAAACGCTCAGGTAAATGCGAGTTATTTAAAAATAACATGTATTGCATTATAGAGGCCGCCTGTAGACTCTTCATTTCAAATTCCATTTCATCATTTGTTGCTCTTCCGAGAATATTTAAATATTCATTTTTAGACAAGGAAGGGAACAATCTGATATTGTACATCCTCGGTCAATCCGATGAGGAAGCTGGTCTCCGTAAGCACTGACGCAGCCCAACGGTAAAATCAGATACCACTATACAACCTTGTGAGTAGCCCATTTTGCATACTTCGTCATATGAAGGCGTTTGTCATGATCGTTCAGCGAGAGCATACCGCCTATTGAGATGATCCCCGGTTTTTCCTGAACTTTTACATCGATAAATTCAGGGATTATTCGAGAGAAAGAAAATGAGAACATACTTCATTTTCTAAACTTTACGATCGGTCAAATATTTCATTCAATCGTGACTCTCAATTTCATCGCCTACCATGAACTACTGTTAATACTAGCGGTAAAAAAATAATAAAAGGAAGAGGAAGATATTCTCGGTCTTTTTTAGCTTTTAGCAGCACATTAGCCTCATGAAATCCAGTGCACTTACTGCATGCATTTACGAAGACTCTTGCAAAATAGAATATGGAGAGGAAACGATTATTTACAACCCTCTTAAAAATCTGAAATCAGATTTTCCCTTACGTCAATCGATGTCTCTCGGATGGAAAAAAGAAATTACTTTTAACAATGTAATTTACAGTGTAAAGAATGCTCTCTAAAATGCATCTGAATCATTTCCGGTATTCTCAGTATCTTGCTATATCAATAAACGAGGGATAAAGAATTAACGATTTTTGCTTTGTTATTAAACGGTAAAATATTGTATTAATCTTTTTGTTGGTAATTGTTTAAACGCTACGGCTGAACCGTGCGAAAATTAGACACGCTCCGCTTTCCAGCAAATACTTTCCATTCACGAGCGGTGAGGAATGCGTTAAATTAACACAGCAGTCATTCAGTAGCCTGTATCCGTAAAAACATTTGATTAACTTCCACATAGTTGTCTAATTGTCTAAACAGAACAGCCAATACGTGCACGCCATTATGGAGAGAAGTAGTTTCTTCATTTAATAATCTGATGGTTAACGAAGTGGGAATAATTATATTGCCTCTTACATTGAGGAAATTCGGGTTTATTATCACCATAAAACAGCTTTCCTTTGCACTTTCTGGTTGCGCTAAGCATTATAATCGTTTACAGCGGTCCATTTAAGGATTTATATTTAGTCAGCTTTCGTAGCTTCTTTCCTTTTGCCAAAAAAAAGTATGACTGTAGAGAAACAGAAACAGAAATTCATTCTCATTGTTCTCTCTTAGAAGTTTTTCAGGAAAATAATCATGAAATAACTCTCTGCTCATTATTCCTCCTTGAGGGCATTAACATTAAGGTTTTGCAAACGTACTAAATTAAGAGTTAAGACAAACAATAAATTGTAACATTACGTAGAGTTGCATTGCCACATCTTCTCCCTTCATATCGCGTAAAACTTTACAATTATGAGGTGTTTTCGAGAGACTTTTCTCCAATCACATGACTAAAATTGTATTATTGAAATATTATACAGCATTCCCACAGGTGTATCGACGATGAAACTCTCAAACCACGTATCTCCTATGCGCTGTTGAACAATCTCCGGTCCCACTTTATTTTTTTAAAGGAGAACGATTCAATATCATTCCTTAAAGTTTTCAGAGAGTTCCCTTCGCACAGAGAAGAAAAATCACGGAGGTTCACAAGAATATATTACGTTGATTATGTTCCTAGTTAAAAAATGAAGCATGGAAGGATGTCTGCAACGTTGCAAACCGACATACACGGTCTGGTAGTTGCACCGCCTGTAGACGGCTCCTAAATATACCTTGCATTTAAATGCATGTAAAAACGATCTTTATCCATCAGCGTCGGTTTCAACCTGGAATAAATTACTTTAAAGAGATTTAGATGGAGACAAAACAAAGTTACTAACTTCATGAAATCGCCCCTAGTATGATGCGTAAACTATGTACGCCATGAAGTAATTATCCTTAGCGGTTCCCTCCGATGAAATCCACTGACCTCCCTTTTTGAGTGGATGAAAAGTCACCCTTTTGCATAAGATGTCGGCATTCTACAGAGCTCTTTCTTTATCTTCCCGGGGCGCACTCGCGAATAGACAAACACAGCAACATTCGGGGAGTGTCACTGGCTTTGCGCGGGCATGATAAGCAGCTCATATATGCTTGAGCAGGCAATACTCGTCGCACGGGGGCTTTGCGGGTTGCCGCCTCGCAAGGAGCAGACAGGTTACGTCTGCTATCCCGGCAATATGAGCTCCCGGCTAACCGTGTCACAAGGCCCACCGATGCCAAGATTCCAACGAAAATCACTTTCGCAAATTGGCAACACTGAGTTTTGTCCATTTAAACTAGAGTGCATATGTAGGGAGATTTTGGACTTGTTGAAGTATGTTTCTCTCAGGATCCAAACGGGCAGCAAACCTCAAAGGGGTCACAAAAAATGTCATTGCCAATCTTCAAATCCTAATATCAAACCAAGATGACCACAAATGTTCATAAATCAGCGATCTTCCGAAAAAATGAGTAGATTCATGCAAAAAGTGAGTCAAATACGTGCTTTACAAACAACGGGTCATGACAATTCTAATAATGAATTATTCTGGATAATTTGAATGCCGGGTTAGCTGCTCTTTTATGCCCTAAGCTCTATGACCTTACCTCAAAATTACCAACAAGTCCGAACTGTCCCTATATAGGTACTCTATTCTAAACCCAATCGATGTCCAGAAAAACGAAGAGTGGGTGGTCACAGAAATGTATCATTGGAATTTCCTGACTGTTTTGAGTTTTCCTCTCCGCAATTTTGGAAGAAAATTCCGTAAGAATTGTGAGAATTATTATAAAATTCCCTGACTTTTGAGGAGACCCCGAAAGATAAATATATCACATTCGATACTGGTATCGAAACTACACTTGAATGCTATATTTTGCTTCTATTGCGTTTTTGTTAATCACATTTGATAAGTGAAATATTTAGGTGGTCCAGGGTGGCGACAGGTGGGTTTTAGAGGGGAGTGGCGACTCCCTGAAGGGCTCTGAAAGGATAGGGGACTTTGGCGGCTGGGGGTCGCAAAGCGCCAAAGAGCGCTGTAACAGCAGCTTCTATGCATGTAAATATTTAGTCTCGTCTCGATCTTAAAATGCGATAAAAATGACAATTACACAGGAAAAAAGAGATGAGAGTTCAGTTCCAACTTGAATATTTTCAATTAATTGTAGAGATACCCCAAAAAATTAGGTTACTAACCCAAATATTGCAGTACTGCCAAAATAAATATTGTAAAAGGCCATATCTTTCATAGTTGGGATATAGTGCCACAATTTTCAGGGATAAAGCCCGAACACTTTTTTCCGTGTACCTGAAAGCATGCAAGCAATAGATGCGATGTAAACTTAGTATGGCGGCAATCGAATCACTTTTTAATAGATTTATGATGACGACAAACTGCGTCAAGAACTTGCGAGAATCGTAACCGACTCGAACGAACGTACTAACAATAAGTCGTCACCCTCCGACCAAAGTATCACAAGGGCCATGCGACGTTTAAAAATTTCCGCCGCCATTTTTGTTTGTTACGGAGATAATTTCAACGAGGTTGTTCGAAAATTTCACAGAATTTTTTTCGTGCTGCCAATAAAATTCAGTGAAATTTCCAAACATATTCAATCAACAGTTTCTCTGTGAAAAAATAAAATGGCGGCAATAAAATTTAAACTTCGCATGGCGCTTGTGTTACTTTGGCGGGAATAAGGTGACGGAGTCGAGGAGGAATATCGATAGAGTTCGGGCAACGGTGGAGACACCTTTCTGCCTTGAAAACAGGCTATTTATCATGTAGAAATTATCACTCCGCTCCTGCCAGACCGGCGGAACGTGCTCGAATTTTTGCCACGGCTCCGGCTCTCGCCGGAATTTCAGGCTTCGCTCCGTGCGAACACGTTTTACAGCGTCACTTAGATTATGGATTTTTCCAACGGCAGATGTTCGAGGTGTCGTTAAGCGAATATAACCGCGGAAATACTCCATTTTGCTCGGCGAAAACGCTGTGTGCAGCCTTTGTGTGCTGAGCAGTTACCATTTGACGATGAAATTACCAAACCGCGTATCTCGGTTTGCGACGTTGCAGACTTCCTGTCATACTTTATCTTTTAAATGAAAAACTATCCAACATCAATTCTTGAAAACCTCCGTGATTTTCCTCCTCGAAGCGAAGAAAGCTCTGCGTAAACTTCAAGGAATGATATTGGTTTGTTTAACCCTCAAATAATAAAATGGGAGAGGAGATTTTTGAACACTGCAAACGAGATACATGATCTGGTAGTTTCACCATCGTATTGTAGCAACAAAGTTAATCTAGGCATACAAACTGTATGTGAAATTTATTGATGTAATTTTAACATGTAAATTAATGTTGTTGATTTGAATATGTTAGCGGCAAAACCCGATTCTAGGCAAAACTAGTTTTGCCTAGCGAAAAATGCACTATTTTTCCGAGGAATCTAGTTTTGCCTGCGCAAAGTAGGCAAAACTAGTTCCGCCGGAGCGCTGTCAGTTTTGCCTGAACACGACCAGGCAAAACTAGTTTTGCCGGACCAGGAAAACTACGTAAACCAAAACTTTTAAAAAAAATAAAAAATTTAATATACAAATAATAATTCGAAATTAAAAATTAGAATATGTCCTGCACATCTCTATTCGCAGGCTCCACTGAGCCCTGACTGCAAATTTCGAGGTTTACCATGGACAATCTTCAATTCTTTCCATAATCCAGCAAGTTGAGTAACAAGTAGTTTAACACTAATTTAAATTGACCATCTGCTTGTGATTGGTAGTCAATCAGGTCCACCTGGCACCTACTATTCATCTAAGAGTTTCTGAGAGTACACTATGGGGTTGGACACAACGCCTCTTTGTTGGCGGAACTAGTTTTGCCGGACCTCATCAGTTTTGCCTGAACATCAGCAGGCAAAACTAGTTCCGCCTACGGTCGGCTAGTTTTGCCTCCGCATATCAGGCAAAACAGGTTTTGACTAGGCAGATCTAGTTTTGCCGGTTCATTTCTGGCAGAACTAGATTTGCCTAGGCAAAACTAGTTTTGCCTGGAATCGGGTTTTGCCGCTAACAAATATATATATAAATCAATTTTATTTTAAAAAAGGGATTTATCTCTTTTCTTAAGGGGTAATTTTACAAATTACAAATCGTTAACCATAAAATTACCCTTTAATAGTTTCCATATACTTTGCATTAACTTTTGTTGATTTATCACAAAGCACGATATGAAAATAAAAAATCAAGCGCCGTAATACATATTCTCCCAAGAAGTCTTTACGTTTGTTAAAACACGTTAGAAACATGAGTTTCAAAAACTTATTTGTGAGAGATTAGCGTCGACTGTCCTCTGCAATCGGACTATTTATGCTAAAAAGAACCATGTAAAAATGGGTTGAATCACAAGTCATTATAATACGCGCAAATTTGATGCAGATATACCCAATTCTTCTTTATTCAATTCATTTAGTCCCTTTTAGCTTAAAAATGTCAAATTAATCTTACCTGGCCGGAGAACAAAAGTCCCCTTGAGTCATATAGATCAGAGAATTAATTTTAATTATCTTTGCAAAAATAGTGTTCTTTGCGCGCTGAATTCTCGTGACGACTTTGAAGGCATTTAATTATAAATCAGATAATTCCGAAGATTCTAGTGGAACAAGATTTAGTTTTTTCCCAAACGAACTAGTTTTGTGTTATCGAATACCGAATTGGCCGAAGTTGACTTTGCTTATATCGTAGGTACGAAGTTTCTATGTACTCTTTTTAATATACAAGTTTCAACCGCTGAAACTTATCTTGCGAGTTGATTTTTTTATTTGTCAAACATATTGAACGTGTTTTCAGTGTAATTTTCATACAAAGACATACCTCGAGGTGATATAATTCTAATCATGATGATCCACTCTGTTAAAATGGCTGGCAATCTGTTCATCATTTATTTTATATTTACATCATACCATTCTTCCATAAAACGAAATCGAATAGAGCGGGCGGTGACCGACCTCGTAGTTTCCATCTGGCCCGCGGCGTGAAGGGAGGGCAGAGAAAGAGGGGTTGAGGGGGGGTAGGCTAGTGGGGTCGCGAATCTAATGATGCGGGCGTCAAGGGCCCTCATGCTTTGAAGTTGAAAATGTCGTGGTGAACACCGCCGATTGATAGGAGTCATTCAGCCATTAATTTCAGCGAATCGTTAAATCGCTAAGTGTAAAATTTATGGAGAGCCCGAGACCTTCTCAGATTTTTACTTCAGGCTTTAGCCGCTGCCAAATTTCCGCCTTGTGCACGGAATGTCAATGCGGTTAGTGCGTACTTTTTGAATTATTGATGCAAAGTTCAAGCGCACAGTAATATTACATTTTTGGTTGGCGCATACGTTTTCCAAAGTTGCCAGATTGTGTGATAAACTGTGAATATTTTACATGGGTTAAAATGAAGACATACATATGCTGATTTTTCAGCACTCTCTGGCAACAAGGGGTTTACCTCTTTGCAAAATTCCTTGAAAATTGTGGGAAAGTAGGAAAGAAAATCCTGGGATGCTGGGAGAGTAAGGAAGAAAACTACATTGTGCAATTGTGCATCCCCTGGCCTCCCTCCAAATAAAATGATTATGATAATATTGGCTTATTCCTATTAATCTCACACGAGTATGTATGACACTATAAACGGAAATTTGAGCTGAAAGATCGCGGTGGTTTTCCAAGAACTTGCCGAGGCCTTTTCAAGGGCGCCTTGCGTTTCATTTCTTGAGGAAGTTGGACGAAAGTGGCTAGACATCGTACACGCGAGACCGCACATGGATGTTTGGCTTTTGTGGCGAATTTCAAGTCGCTGTGATGAGATGCAGTTTTATTCGGATGCACCCTTGAGCTGGGCCACATTTCCGGGCTTTTGCCCCTTCAAGGCCTCTCTCGGAGAATTAGCTTTTATCTTCCGTGCATTGCCTCTCGTTTTCCTTTTTAGCTCCAAAACCGAGGTCAGTTGCCGATTTTATGGCAGAATATAGAGAATTTTTGAGAAAGCGATACCGACTAGGTGGAACTAGTCTAAATTGACGCATCTTCTCTCCCTTGTCATATATCTGTCAGGCATCTCTAGACCTTTCCTAAAAATTTCGCCATGATTGAGCCTCGCCCCCTCCAATCTCACAATTTTGAACCAAGATGAAATATGATTATTCAGAAAAAGTAGTGCAATGAACCCGCTTTGTTCAAAGCACAAACAAACTCCTTCCTCGGATATTTAACTTAAAAACTATTGTTAAAGGGGAAGAGAATTCAGGCGACGATTCATGGGGAAAAAACCTTTGAGATTATTCCCTAAAATTGTGATACTAACCCAGTTTATTGGATGATGTGGACATTTTCAATTATTTGTGGTAATACCGCAACTCAAATTGGGGTAGCTGGGTAGGTAGCACCCGTGCACCAGTTTCCGAAAAAAATGCTGCAGACCAAAATTGGGCAAAATGTAAAAAAATGGTACAAAGACTGAAGATGTACAAGCCCCCAATAAATCAATGATCGATCGATGAAATCGATCTATCGACACCACATCTGTATTTCTCGGGTAACATGAAAGTTGCCGCCGAATAAAAGAGACAGACGGACGTCCAAAAACACACGAAAAATAAAAATAAAAATCCCCTCGTTAACCCATTGATTTGTTTCCTTTTGGGTAAAAAACGGCAACATCGAAGATAAGCCGGATTATTTCACTCGGAAAAACGAAAATGTAACTTCGTACGTTCCTTTCCGGCCGAGCCTTCTCTTGGAATAATAAGCACAGCTGTCACGCGGTAAGAGCGCGGTTCCTTTTGGATATATTTCTCAAAGGATTCAAAAGAGGTTTTCCACGCAACATCATTTCAATGTAAGAAGCTACATACTCAAGGTAGATTCAGCTAAAAAGGTAACTGGACAAAGTCTGGCAGTGGACACATCTCCGATGAGAGTCATGGAAAATTTAAAAATTCACAATTTTTAAGGTATGTAGGTCTGTACCGACCTTCATGTTTTTCAAAATTCAAAAATTGTCTTTTTGTAATCTGTTTGTTTGTTTGTTGTAATTTTCTTTGCAGTGGCAAACCATATAAATCCTTCGCAAAGATACATATATTTCCTAAGTGAAAAAGTCAAACTTCACCTGTGGCTCGAAAAATTTTAAAGCAATCTATTAAAATTCAAATAGAGTATTCGAATCCATCTAAATTTATCAGTCTAATCCTTTTATTAATTAACTAACGTAAATTATATGAGGTCCTGTTTGAAAAAAAGTTGGCCAGCGAGTTTATTATTGAAATAAAAAGACAAAGCTATAGATAAAGAAAACGAAGAAGAAATTGAGAGATCATATTGGCTGTAACGGATGATTCTTAAAGACTAAGGGGAAATACGATGGACTAACCTGAGATCTCTCGTGGGTTGCCGTTAGTCAGTCTATCACTTACTTTCTTAGTTCATCGCAACCACCCACTTCAACCAATAGGATAGCTCCATTTTCTCTTTGCCCTTCTTGTCTATCGCTTTGTCTATCAATTTCAACAATCAGCTCGCAGAGAACAACTGTTAATACGGCTCTCAGTCTATATTAATGATGACTTTGAGGTTATTTGGCACTATGGCCCAGAGTTAGATCCGTTCAAAGGCATCATTCTTCGGCATGGTTTTTAGGACATCTCTACATAAGCCCAGACAATTAAAATAATTTCAGAAATAGTGTACAACTATCATTTGTCATCGATGAGTGTGGTCTTTCCAATCAAAAACGAAAAGAAACAAATCGACATCACTGTAAAACGTTAAAAAGGGTATCTTCTTCTTCATAAACGAGTCCGGTGGTTGATGACGGGTTTTACAATTTAATCGCGTAAAAAAGAGGGTTATTAGTTACAAGAAGTCCAATTACTGACAGCTCCTCCTCTCATAATCAGGTCCTCTCTTAATGCCAAATAAGCCCTTGAGTCAAAGGATTCCTCCGCATTTGAATCCTTGAGCATTCTTCATCACCTTTTCTGCAACTTTACTTGTTGAGAAGAGCAAGAGAGTGATATCTTGCGGAAATGCGGGCTATTTCGTATAAAAACCGTGAAGTTTTTTCAACCGATCTGTTTACTCTCAGCTACACTTGGAAAAGGAGATTTCGGGTCCTGGCGTGAGTTTAAGAAAACCGAAAACCGTAAAGTAAAGGTCAAAACCCTGAGACTTTCCTTGTATTTTTCTTGGTCGGGTACCCGCGTAAAGAGAACGCGTGGTAATTTTAAATTAAATAAGTCTCTAAAAGGTCTTGGATTCGGGTCTACAACTTTAAATTCTGCTTAGTTCTAAAAAAATAGTCAATTTTGTTCAAATTCAGCCCCAACCGAAAGGAAAGACTATACAATTCGAAACTAAAATTTTCGGAACCTCAAAGGTTTTTCATCTTTTGTTAATTTTCACCACGATTCAGGACTTTCATGGTAAAAGGGCGTATGCGCTTGCTTTGCTGCTAAGATTGTGCACTTTCTTATGGCGTTAGCGGCGGATGGAATTCATTCACAAAGTCGACTCACTTCCTTACAATAGTGAGGAAAAACTCAGGGCAGATTCAGGGAAAAATTCACGGTAGAACTGTCGGATAAGTAACTTATAACTAGAGAGCTAGGTTGCACAATCTTAACAGCATTGGAAATCTCATATGTCCTTTTATCAAATAATACCACAATTGAAAAATAAGGAATAAAAAATTTTATCTGAAATTTCAGAAACCGCGTAAATTGTGCGCTCAATTTTTTAAGTCCAGCTTCTACTGAGGGAATCCTGAGCGATTGAATTGAATAAAAATCGTGCATGAAGTTTTGAACAGTTCAAACCTTGGAGTTCTTACTAAGATCGTATACAGGCTGAAATTCTACAAATACAGGCGCAGCATTCCGACGGGACTACCCCGGGCTAAATCCGTGCTTTCAATCAAGTTTGTATGTTAAGCAACGCTCTTTTTTGCATAGCTGCAGGCATTCAATTTTTTATGAGAAAATGGATGTACTGAGAGATCAAGGGAGTTTTTTTCCTTTTTTTAAATATTATTTTAATTGGAGTAGTGCCCTTACGCTTCATCAGTCGTTTCCTCTCGACTGAACGGGTCCTTATCAAATGGATTTACTTTTCATTAAATACACCGAGTGCAGCTACAAGTATACACGTCCGACTGGAGACGCACATAATGAGACATTATCGTTTAATTAAGGACAGTCGGCGCTCCGGGGCAGCCTAGCAGTGATAGACTGTAAATGAACTATTCAATGGGATTTATGTAAATGCACTTGGGGGGATAATATCCCGCTTCGCCGGAGGAAAAAAACCCACTCATTTCGTCCCTCCTCTGACGTAGGGACTGGGACGTATCCCTTTTCTCCACATGAGCTCCAGAGAGCAAGGAGTCATACGGAGTACAAGGCTCATGTGAAAATTGAGATGCGCCCTTACAACGGAGGAACGACGATTTCTCCCGTTCGTCGGTTGAAATCTGAGGATAGATTCCTCTAAAAGCTGGAATGAATAGCTTTTTCTTGGGTCGCGTTAACGCGGAGAGGGTACATAAATTGGTCTCGGCCTGCTCGGTTTGTGTAACTGGAGCGTATGATCTCCTCATTTGTACCGAAACGGACACCAACGGCCGTTTTAATATGATTCTGTGCATTTGTATCCTCATTGTATGGAGTTTCTTTCAAATATTCTTCTTCGAAAAGAGAAAAAAATACAAAAAATATACATGAATACTCGCAACACGGAATTTAAAAGCTGAATAGAAAAACTCGTCTGGACGAAATGCGTTACAAAAATATATAAAAGAAAACAAATTAAAAAAAAAAAAAAAAACTCTCTCATTTAAGGTATAATGCTGAGCATGAATATAAAAAACCCTGAGAGACATCAATATTTTAGTTATTTTCTCGCTTGGGAGCTATTAGTTAAAACAAGTAACACTATATTAATAAGATCCTCCCCCCTACCATAGTACATGATAATAAACGTTAAATTTTAAAATTAAAAGAAAATGAATAAATAAAATAAATACTAGTGACGCAGAAGAGAAAGTAATAAACCACTAGAATCAAATAAAGTGTGATAAAAGTTTGTTGCTTATTAAGGAACAAAATAGGAAATACTGCGGTGTATAAGAGTGAAAAAACGAAACAGTGAGGAAAATGCCTCAATTACTAAACATTATTCGATCAAGTAAATGTATGGCTTTATCTCACTGAAATATGAACTAATCAAATCATATTCTTAACCACTCTACTATATATTCGAGTCACTCTCTTATAATGCACAGAAAGATTTCATCGGCAGAAACTTTACAAGAAGCTTTTAGATGTTCACCGATTCATCATGCTCTCAGTTTACATCTCGATTGGATGACGAACGGCATATACCGCCTGGCTGCAACTAAATTAACTCTGTAGACGTGCGTGTTGCATAAGAAGCAAACGGAGGGCGCTATCGCTTTTCTGTGTGCATACCAACTTCCGCGGGTCACCTTTCTCCAAAGGACGGCGTCTTAAATGGGTGGACTACGAGTTTCTGTGTTTACTTTGTTATTTGATGCACTGTTTTTATTTTCATTATTTTGCTTTTCATCATTAAATAGAATAATTTACTGCGAAGATCTTACTCAGAGATTTACAGTATGTTTAAAACGAGACAAAAATCAAAGGTGGCCGAAGATCATACATGAAGATTCAAACACTGATTATATGAGTCAAAGTAAATTCTTTTCGGTATAAATATTTTTCCGAAAAGGTTCGGCTTGTGCGAATCCTTCCTGAGGACTTTCTTTTATTTTTTCTTCCTATTTTTTTGGAGGTAAACAATATATGTATAGAAATATATTTGATTTAACGTAGATTTAATAAACAAGATTACAGTTAATTTTCTGAGAGAGCAGTATAACCTCCGGAGGAATCATTTTTGGGGAACACTGTAAACTCCCAAAAATGTTATATTCTCAGCCAGACGATTAAAGCGTCTTTTGTTTACCGTGAGCGTTATACATGTGCCGTTACCTATTTTAGACAAGCCAAAACCACGAGTTGAAGTAATTTTGAGCAGATAAGTCTCTTACCTATTCAATGCATTTTTGGTAAACTGATGAGAATAGATTTTGCAGATCGGTAAAAGCTGTAAAAGCTGCTCCATCCAGAGGTATTACTTACTCTGCGAGGGCCACGTTAGGGAAAAATTGGAAAGTTGAGACATGAAAGAAAAAGGTTCTTTGATCTTACCCGGCAACTGTGCGCGTGTGCCCTACACGCACGGCAAAATGGCACCATTCATAAGAAATAATCGAATTAGGGAATTATATTAGTTACAGCGAGGCAGGCCAGAGCACTTCTCTGCACCTCTCTCTCATCAATTATTGCGTTCCCTCCTCACGAAACTTGTTGGGGTGCGGGGTATAGCCTTTGAAATATGCATCCGAACCTAGGAACAGCGAAGGCGGACCGTGAGGAACGAGGAACCGGACTGTCGGACGTCAGCCCACCGAACCGGAAATGAAATACTCCCAGAGTGCGGTTCAGTTTCATGGCCCTGAAATGATCGCTGCGACGAAAATGTGATTTCAGATTTCTATGTCTTTACTCCGCGCCCTACGGGCTACGTTTCATCGCGAGAAAGGTTGAACAATGTCACAGTGCGTAGAGTAAATGACTTTTTCGGGAGAAGCTATCGTTTGGGACGAGTATGGTTTTAGGATTCTGTGAGAAACATGTCAAGCGAGGTATTACATTCGAAAATTCAGTCGTAAATCGAAATGAGTGAGTTAGATATTCATGTACAGCAGCTATTTAAATACGTAAATAAGATGTACCTAAGATTTATTTTCTCGTCTCAACAAGTACTTACCCGTAATTACTTGTACTATCTCAAATTCTGTGAAGACATTAATAGCCCTAGTCCCTAAAATGTCTCTACATAATATTCACTAACTAATAACTAACTAGTATCTTGAAACTACGGGTTTTTTTTTGGAAACAAATAATACCGAAAAGTTCACTTTTTGACCACAGCTTGTTTAAGTATAATAATGCAAATATTCGACGAGATTAAATTTTTTTCTGTTTTAATCAAATATTTATCATGTTTTTAAGTACTTAAATTTGTCACTTTATTCGCACAAAAGTTCATATTTAAAACGGCGTTTATGGTAGACCCTTTGAGAAATTACGTTACGCTTGATGAAGGATGGACACTTGCGTCTAGCAGAAAGGAACCAAGCCGCATCATCTATTGCCAAATTAAACTGGGCACTTTAATTTTTTTGAAGAGAACGTTTGTGCAGATTTCTTTGAACATTTTCAGGAATTTACTTCGTACTATACAGAAGATTCACTAAAATTCGCTCGAAAATCCGGAGGACCATTTTCATGTAAAAACTGAAATTGCACAACTGAACTTGGCAAAAGCTGATGTGGGTTGGTTCCTCTTTGCTTGGCGCGGCCCATTTTAGATTTCATAACCTGGCATGACAAAAATCGCTCGCCCTCTGCCGACAGGGTGTCTACTAAAACAGGCTAATCAAAAATAAGTACTTTTACAGTACTTTTTCAGAGCATTCTCAAGAAATTCAGTACCTCCCCCAACAGAAAAATTCCGTACTTTTTCAGTACCTCCATTTGACGAAATTCGAAAAATTTCAAAAATTTGAAATTGCGACCAAAATGACAAAAAAATTCCGGACCTTTTCGCAGAATTTCCGCACTTTTTCAGTACTTCCGGACCGCCCTTAAAAAAATCAGTACTATTTCCGGACTTTCCGGATATTCCGGACTTTCCGGATATTCCGGACTTGTAGACACCCTGACTTAGCGAAAGCTGATGTGGGTTGGCTCCTTTCTGCTTGGCGCGTCCCAATTTAGATTTCGTAACCTGGCATGACAAAAATCGCTCGCTCTCTGCCGCGCTGGTAAAAATAGTAGCTTGGATCAAGAGTCCAGACTCTTAAAAACATTGGCAAGAAAAAATACTCTTGATTCAATCGGATTTTTCCTTGAATCGAAGAGCCAAGCCTCTTGATTTAAGCGGATTTCCATTTGAATCAAGAGTAGTTTTTCTTGTCAATGTTTTTAAGGGTCTGGACTCTAGATCCAAGCTACTTTTTTTACCGGTGCGAGAAAACAAAATACGAGAGGAAACTAGGCAACGTTCGACGTAGTTAGGCTCATTCTGGTCGAAGGCCGTTGAAAAACACGTGTTACTTTTAAAGTAAAACAATAACAAGGTTCCGCGATCCGGGTCGGACACGCTCCCTTTTCGGGAGGCGGCATTCATCCACGTCTCCGCGGAGGCGGGTCCGGCGCGGCGCGGAGCCGGGGTGGCGCCCGCGTTTGCGGAGACAAAGTGGCACTGAATAATAGAGGCGCAGCGACGGGCGACGGGCGACGGGCAACGGGCGCCGGCGAAAACAACGTGTCCCTCCAGGAGCAGGCCCGTTGTCCCATTCGATCTAAGTCGTTTATGAAGATCGAGGCACTTTAATCCGGAACACTGCTCCGGCTCATTAAAACAAGCTCCCTTATAAGCACGCCCGCGTTGCCTTCTATCGCGAAAGCTGCAGCGAAGAGCCAGGAGGAACTGGATTTCGGGAGCAAAAGCATACTGCCTGTAAGTTCTAGGAGTCTTGCCACGTCTCAGCTACTCTCAATTTGACAAGTCAGTTTTAAAGTACATCCTCTCGAAACCTCGACGCGATAATCCACCCATCGAAACTTACGGTTCTCAAAACGCCTTCAATTGTGGCGTGATACTGCACGCTTTCCTGAGAGCACGAATAGTTGCGTACTCGCGCCTTTCGTCACTCAGCTCCGATTTTATTTTCGGAGCGCATACCGTGGCTTACGTATAACGGCTGTGTTCGATTTCTCTGTGCCTCACCTCGGTTTTCAATCTTTTTACGGGTGAAAAATTCTTATTTTTGGTTTCGTGAGAAAACATCAGCTAAGTATGCTAATTTGACTCACGTAGAAAGCTTTGAGTTCCTTGTGAGCGAGCAGTTCAAATTCCTCGTAACCAACGTGAAATAAAAATGTTAATATCTCCGTTCGGAATCGGTTTCAGTAATTTTCGTTGCGCGAATTGTGTTCTACGTGAAATTCTGGCCAAGAAACATGTATCAGAATGCTTAAATTCGTACCTTGTCTAGTGGTCCATACAAGGACAAAACCTATAAAACCTGTTTCAGAAAAATGCTTATCCTCTGACGCCGTTTCTCATGATTTTTTCCTGTCTAGTCTCTTTTCATTAAGGGTGCACGGTGTAGAGAAATATAATCTTTTAACTTATCGCTTTTCTCGGTGACACAGCGGTAAGGCTCCCTTATACACAATCCAAGAATACTCGGCCAAGGCGGCACCGTCGCTCGTGTCTCAGTTTGCCAACTTCTTCGGGAGCATGGTTAAAAATTAAGGCGCTCTATCTGAGTCTGTCTTAACAAGGGCCCTGTTAGCTAGTTGCTCAAGAGCTCGGTTCCAGGTTGTCATGTTTTACGCGCGCATTCCGTCTTCAATTAGTGCTAACTGTTCGCAACGAGGGGTTGCGGGGGCGCGTCTGTCTCTGTCCCCAGATTGTCTGCTGACTTCTGCACAGCAACCCCCCCCCCCTCCGCCTACAAGGCTCGCACGCAAGGCTTCTTGTCACTTATTGTAGTCCACCCTGCGGGCAGATTATTGAAATTTGTGAACAAAGCTATAGACAAAGAAGACAAAAGGGCTTTGGAGGGATCCTATTGGTGGAAGTGAGTGGTTACAATGGACAAAAGGCGTTCTTGTGGTATACATTTTTTTCCAAAAACGCTTTCCCTGGGAGCCACGGTCCCCAAAAGTTGGAGCATAAAAATCGTCTCTCTAACATTGTGACAATGTTAATTTTTTCAACCAATATTAATGAAAATTGGTATATGAGGGTAATTTTTAGCGCTTCTTTCATTTTTGACCTCCAAAAAGGGAAAACAAATTTTGAGGGGGGGTTGAGGGGGATTTGAACCTACAAGTGGCCAAAATTAATGTTTCCAGCGACAAAAATTGATTTTTGACGGCACCATCACATTTAGCGTTGAAAAATATTGAGAAAATGTATCTAGCGTTTTTTCGCTATGACTTATCGTTTCCGAGATAATAAGGACTGAATGGAGCGCTAGAGGGCGCGAATGGGGTGGGGGGTGGGCTCCAGGGAAAGCGTTTTCGGAAAAAAATTTAAAACGCAAAAATGTCTTTTTTTTACCCAAAGAAACATCCGTACTTAATCCTGGGCCACCCTGTATATTCTAGGAACGTTTCGAGTCATGATGCTAGTTCGGTCTCCTTCAAAATGATAAAATAGGATAGCGATTATCAGACATCGCAATCGAGATACCCGTTTTTGCAGTCTCATCGTCGATATAGAAGAATCGATATTTATCGAAACAGACTGCCTGGCCGAAAATCGATGATTTAAAATGGATTTAAATGGAGGAGGAAACATCGGGAACTTGCAGGCGAAGTGCGGCCGAAACTGCTCGGGAGTTAGCGGAGGGATTCGCGGAAGCCCCGGCGAAGATCCGGCTGGAAAGTTCGGCTCGGCTTTTAATTATTGTGTCTCGGAGACTCCGCTCTCGTGCTCGCAGAGCCGGCGCAACAATCCCAGGAATCGCTCCGGGATTGAATTTCATTCTTCTCGCCGATGCTCTCCAGTGGCGTGGCGTGAATTGCGATGTATCGATTGTTATGCCATTTAAACCTATGGTAAAGAATCGATTATTAAGGTGTTCGCTGCGAACACCCTGTTTATCGATTTTTTTTCATAGGTTTAAATGACATAACAATCGATACATCGCAAAGCACGCCACGCCACGCCACTGATGCTCTCCCTCCACGATCCCGTCTCCGCGAAGGAGGGAGAACGAGAGATGAAAAATGGAAAGAATTAATTACGGTGACTAATTATCGATCAATTGCACCTTTTTGCGGTTGTTTCCTCGAGTTTTGATCATTTTGTTGCGAAATTTATGGAGGGATCCCTCAGCGAGAATTGTACTCAAGGAGTGTCCATTCGGTTAAAATAAAAGTAATTTCTGTAAGTGAGAATTCTCGCCTTTCGGGAATTCTTCGCTTATTTGAATCCATTAATTCTAGTCTGACAGGCTTAGATTGTAGGATTCCTATCATAAGTCAGATGAAAACAAAATAGGAAGGAGAGGAAAAACAAAGAAGAGACTAAAAGAGAAGAAGAGAAAAAAAGGAAAAAAATAATCAGGCGAAGCAGACCAAGAGGAAGTAAAATAAAAAGAAGATAAACTAGAAAAGGAGAAATAAGCATACTTTTTCTCGTGTTCTTCTTTCTCTTCTCCTTCATCCCAGTCTTCTTTCTCTGCTTCTTTCTCTTTTCCTTCTGCCCTTTTCCTTCTTTAAAATGTGCAACACAATTTTTCCTAAAAAAAACCTACGGAAATATGCCCAACTATTAATTTTGTTTAAAAAAGGGTAAGGATGAGGGGAGGGGAGGGGGGGATCGAAGATCAGGGGATCTTCAATAACGCCAAAAAATTTGCTAAAATTGGACATACTGAAAAAATTCACATGCAGAAATCGCTTTTGGGACATTTGTTGGCCATCGCAAACTACTCATGCCTCGAAAAACTAACAATAGAAAAAAAACTATGCAGCGCATAGAGATGAGCGGCATGGCAACAAACAGGTATAATTGAAATTGCGGTGGTTCATTCTCGGTATATAGCTCTTACCACTCATTTCAAAAACATTTACTGATATTGGACGACCTGCATATCGAGTATTTAATTAAGATGGACACACGAATTGTGTGCTTCAAGTGGACTTTTCCGCAACGATTTTTTTTATTTTTATTTTTTTTGGCGTTAAAAGGCAGCGGTCGAAAGGTTTCATCAGACATTTTGTACATGATACATTTAAAATGATACAAAACACATTCCAAATATCACACTCACCAGCATTGTTCCGTTGCCGTTACGACATTTTGGATTGGTACCATCATTGACGGTGATAAGTCCTGGGAGGTTGTCGGGCTATTCCCATCGAAGACGCGCTTTCTCAAGACGACAGACACCACCGGACACGAACACTCAGGGGTCCAAACCCCAAGGGGGGCAACGCACGAGCCCGACCAACGGGGTCAAAATCAAGATCCACACCGACTCCGCACCACTGATTATCCTGAAACATAATTCACAACATCAATTAGACATGCACCACTAGACCACTAGACGGGCTGAAACATTAAACAGGCGTTAACAGTTTTAAAAAAAACACACAAGTATTATAATTGAATAACAAATTATATCAATAAAAAGGAGAGACATAAATATGTTTCTTATGTAAAGGAGAAATCTTCAATATTTATTTTAATAGTTATGATAGTAACCATGACCTATTATGATAGCTTCAAACTTAATTAACATGGCTACAGGATTGACTAAATTAATAACAAACAGCTCTTTTTTTTCTTTTTTCTTTCTTTTTTTTTTTTACAACTGTTCTAATTATATTTCAACGGTGACGAGATGTGATCCGTCCGCCGCGTGTATCCAGCCCCCCTGCCTGAAAACGACGAAAAAAATTGTAATACTTAATCCGAGAGTGTTTAATAAGCTGAGTTCGCATTATCATATCATACTCTGTAATATGAAATCATTAGAGTAACGCGTAACTCATAACGCCTGAGGCGCAAGACGCCTTTGAGCGGTTGGACTGCGAAGCGATCATGGGGCGTACCCCCTAGTTCTTTAAAATTACTATTGATCTTTGACCTAACATCGTAACATGTGATGAAAGAATAATTGACGCCAGTCCTGAAGATTACTGCGTTCAGAGGCTCGTGAGTGAGTCCAAAACAAAATCGCCTTCAACTCGCAGAATAGGCAAAACGAGCTCCTAGGAGTTCGAATAGTGGTATTACACGGTTCGTTCTCTGTAGGATTTTGCAGCGATAAAATGTACCGCTTCGTGGCGTTATTAGGCGGCACTTCCTATTTGAACACATGTACTTTGGTAGATCAAATCCTTTTGTCATATCTCCTCCGATAATTGTTCAATTTAGAAACTAATCTTGTTTTCATACTCAGTTTACTCGGTTTCCTCTTAATCCTCAATTTATTAATAGACACCTGCAAATTCTGATTTTCACTGATATCAGTTGGATCTCTGATGATATCAATTGAATCCCTCCACCACAACTTCAAATAGGGAAATATCAATAATAGATCATTCACGTCTCGCGACTGTTCGCTTAGAACGAGATTACAAAATGGAGTCCTTTTTTGACCAAAGCACAATTGGACCGAGTTAAATAGAAAGGAGCCAAGCCACATCAGCTGTTGCCAAATTTAATAGAGCAATTTAATTTTTTACGTGGAAACAGTTATGCGAATTTTTGTGCAAATTTCCGTAGAAATTCTCCATATAGTTTAAAGCAAATTCCCTGAAAATTTTAAAGGAATTTGCACAAAAATTCTCTCGTCAAAAATTTAATTACCCAGTTAAATTAGGCAATAGCTGATGTGGCTTGGTTCTTTTCTGTTAAACTCGGTCCAATTATTAAACGCAGACATCGGTGCGGTCAAAAAAACGCAACCACGCACTCAAGCTCCCCGATAGCTTCACGAACCACACTCGGCGTAATCTAATGCAGGGTGTAATAATTTCATCATCGACGATGCGGCCGCTAAGAGAGCCTCGCTATGATCCCCGATCCCTGTTCTCACTCCTTTTTACCCTCCTTTTCACCCCTTTTCCTTCGGTAAAAAATGTTGCAATAATTTATCATCGCCCAACTTTCTACCCTCCGCCCTTCCGCGGTTCCCTCAAAATTAGACGCCGGCATTGCAGGAGACACTCGGAAAGGAAACTTTTCTCGCTCCTTTTTTTCTTTTCTTTTTTTTAAATTCCCGTGAAATAAATTTCAGTTAACCTGTCTCCCTCGCCGAGCGCCGGGACTCTCCGCAACTTTCCCCCGTTTCTCTTGCCGAAAAATGTTAATAAAATTCCTCTAACGATTGTCTCAGCGCTCGGTGCTTTTATCTCCGCCCCGATAAAAATGGAAGTTCGCTCCTGTGTGCTGCCTTCCTAGGGAACAACGCCATATAAGCATTTAGGCGTCGCCAAATTTACTCCATTAAGATACAAATTTCGTGGAAAGCCTGTAATTTCTACACTGATACGCCTATTCTACACATTTTTAGTGAATTTTATTCGCAGTTTTATCCATTATATCGTCATTCTCCAGAACGTAACTACATTTCAGTGTTGCCAAATTTTTCCAAGGAGAATCTTAGACATTTCTAACCAAAAATTTCAATACGAATTCTGACCTCATGCAAAAATCTGGAAAATGTTGGACGAAAACTGCACAGGAAGATTCCTGTAAAAAAATGAATCACTGAGAGTCAACTTTGCAACCTTGCAATGGAGTTACGTTCCTTTGCAGGGGCAAAGATGATATCTCAGAATTGAAAGGGTGAAAATTCCCAGCTTTTTACAAAGGTATATTAAATAGAAAGAATTCGGCGACCATCAAATTTGCGAATAATGCGTTCTTCTTTAGCGCGGAAGTGTGAAGGATGATAGCTTCTTGCTATCGGAGTTTGGGTGAAAATGAAGCTACGAACTGCCGTGCTGGTGTGGAGGGGAAAAATATAGCAGGAATCTGTTGCACATACGAGACGCAGTGATCTAAACAGCTTTTGCATTTCGATGGCCAAAGTGCGAGATCACGTATCTCCGTTTGCGACATCGCAGACTTCCCGCCATACTTTATTTTTTCCTAGGATTACACTAGTTAACGTAATTTCTTGAAAACTTCCTTGATTTTTCTTTGCTGTTAACAAAATACTCTGTATTTTCAAGCTATAAAGTTTACTTATTTCTCATCAAAAAGTAAACCAGGAGCGGAGATTTTGAAACTCTGCAATGGAGATACATAGTTTTGCACTTATCGATATGCTCATCCTTGGGGGAATGTGCCCTAATCCACAAAATCTTGACGTTAAGTCATTGATGCAAGCCTACAGAAAGGCGTTATGCACACTTAACGATGGTTGAACGAACTGCAATACTAGAATTACTGAACGACACTTTTGAATACTCAAAGAGGGCAAATTAATTGCACTAGATTTCTTTCAACAATGGAGAAAAAGTGCACAAATTTCCGAAATCTTAATTTCGTGATAATTTTCATGATTTTAGATGATTTGAACTAGTTTGTGGAACGCTTTGACGTGCTCACCCTGAGACATCCCGTCGAAAAATCGCTCGCTGGAACGGGTCATTGGGAGAAGTTGGACATGAAATTTGTTTTATTAAAACTACAAATTTTCATGTTTATTCCATCATACAGTAAATTGCAGACAGTGGTTATAAAGAAAATTTACGAGAAAACCAACGGAATTACTTCTAAAATTATTTATTTTGTATTGATAAAAATAAGAGCTTTTTCAAATTTCCACATCAAGTCCAACTTATTCCACTTGCCCGTTCCGCACCGTGCGTCGCACAGTAAACTAAGTCACTTAGAGAGGTTGGACATGAGATAATTTACTATAACTGCAAATTTATATACGTTTATTTAGACATATTTTAAATTTCAAGGAGTGCTTTCAGTAGAAAATTGCACGCGGAAACCAACGGAACCACTTTCAGAGCCTCAAAGTTATGTATGCACGGAGTTATAAGCGTTTAAAGTTTCCAAATTTTGTCCGACCTCTCCTATTGACTCGGTCCACCGTGCGTCGGTGCGGGTTTTTCGAGGCCCAATGCGTTCGGGCACGCTAACCGGCTCCGTTCCCGTCACAGATTGACAAACATAATTAATGGAGATGCAGACGCGGCCGGCTCAAAGCGGGCTCCCGCTTGAGCGAACGTCAAAACTCGGGCGGAATCGAAGATGTAAGGGGCACAACACCCCGCCCCTCGCCCGTCCGGTCGAGGGAAAAAAGGTAAAAGTGTCGAAGCTCGTTTCCTCTTGACGGGAGGCTTGCTCGCCGATCGTTTTTCTCTTTTTTTTTTACCGGGAGTTTTATTGCTTTTTGAAGACACCTCCGACTCGAGTCCCGCCAAGTTTCTCACCTCTGCACCTGTCCGCTCCAGATTAGTGGCCTTTCCCGGAAATTTATTCGTCTCCCATCGGAAAATATTACGCGGCCGAGAGGCGGAGGGGAACAACACTCGGAAAAATAAACAAGGAGAATTGTCCTTGCCCCAAAGAGAGCGTCCATACTGCCGTGCTAAGGGAAAACGTTGTATGAGCATTCAGACGTTGCCAAATTCCCTTCAATAAAGATCAAATATACTGAGAAAATTGTGAAGATTTTTCGAGGGGAACAACACTCAGAAAAATAAACAAGGAGAATTGTCCTTGCCGCAAAGAAAGCGTCCATACTGCCGTGCTAAGGGAAAACACCGTATGAGCCTTCAGACGTTGCCAAATTCCCTTCAATAAAGATCAAATTTACTGAGAAAATTTTGAATATTTTTCCTCAAAATTTTTAGTCAATTTTGTTCACGATTTAATCTAAAATATCTGAACATTTTAAAGAAGGATATGCATGACTTTCCTCAAAAATACATGTTTTATTCGGGGAAATTTGGCAACTCTCGAATGTTCATACGGCGTTTTTCCTTAGCACGGCAGCAAAGTCTACGTGAGTTTTTGAGAGAAAAATATCAAGTGTATTCCAATACTTTCAAGTACTTAAGTTACATTCCTTGCACAAGGGTTGAAAAAATACTTCTTTTGTTTTATCTTGGGGGCTGTCCCTTAAATTATGTTATGCGATTTACTTGATATTTTGACACCCTTCCACCCCTTGTCACACTTGGCCACAAAGTTATGAAGATCCATCCACCCTCTAGAGCATTATTACGTAATTTATGGACAGCCCCTTGGATTATTAGACCTTGTTTACTCATTCAATACCTATACCTTCACTGAAGCCCTGATCTGCTTAGAAATAAAAGGGCTAGAATTTCCTCAGAAATTTAAAAAACTTGAGTCGATTGTCAAGAAATCTAGTTTAACAGAGATTTACCAGGCCACGTCGCATTTTAGAATAAAATAAGTTGGGAGAAGCCGAAAATTCAATTGATCGTAAGTTTTCACCGGTCAAAAATTCGAAGCCAGTCAATATTTTGACCGTGAAAACAGTTGTTAGGCTTAGTTTTTAAAATTACATCTCACGAAGGTACAAAACTTTAAATGTACCTTTTTCTCGGTTCAAACTTGACGCAACTTTGTGCGCCGAAATGTAGTCACCTTCAAATTTTCCACCAACACGGTAAAAAGATGAGTTAGTACGCGACTTGTATACCTCACTCGTGTGACACATGGTAGAAAATTCGAATTTAAATTCCACGTGTAAAATGCGTGTGCTGATGAACATTCTAGAGATAAATTTCCCGATGAGATAAAAGCTTCCACGATTTGCATTCGTCAAACACAAATATGCAAATGACGTGAAACGTTTTTGATTTGATCAAAGTTAGCACCTGCACTTATGCAAAAGTTCACTTGCGAACTTTCCAAACTTCTCATCGCGTGCATTTCGATGTAACGTGACATCATTTCGACTTAAATGGAACTGCGGGTTTGAAAACATAATGTTAAAGAGCTAAATGTATAATTAAACTGCTTTTAGGACATGAAGATGATATAATTCGTTTTATCATATCGAATCTGTGTGCAGCGCTCAGTGTTTTCGCACAGTTATGCAGTGATATCTAACAATTTAGAAGAAAAATCGAAGATTTGATGAAATAAAACATGAATGGAATGTTTCGTAAATTATTTTTAGCTACATCTCTCTTAAAAAAAAAAAAAAAAAAAAAAAAAAAAAAAAGATTTTATTGATATTTCTTCAAGTTTTAAAAGTGAATTTCTCTAATTCTAAGTATTTCTTTGAGCGCTTACAAAATATCTTGCTTTAATTTCCAATAGTTGGGTTGGGAAACCCAACTATTGGTTGATTTTCATGATCGAGAGCTGATTTTTCGGTGTTTTCAACATGCATTCTAAAAAAAGAACAGTGATTCGTGGTGCTTATTATTTTTCACGTGTTTTTCAGTTTCTTACTTTCTGGAAAAACGCGGTGGCGTAGAATTTTGAACATGCAAAAATTATTCCATGAAATCTAGATGCAATTATCTCATTTCGCAGAAATTTAATTTCATGCGACATGCATCGCAATGGAGAGGTAGATACTATGGTATAATGGATTCACTGTTCCTCGGAAACTCTTTGCAGTCAATCCGTGAGAAGATGAACAATTCTTCTACGTGCGGGTATGAAATGTTAACTACCTGCTATAAATACACTGAAAAAAAGGGATGCTAATTTAACATTCTGGATGTAAAAAAGTGTGCGACATCTCACAAAACGCCGAATTAACTGCCACAGCAGTTAGTTTTACATCTTGACATTGCTAAAGTAACGGCTGTAGCGGTTAACTCAGCGTTTTGTGATTTGTCGCACACTTTTTTACATCCAGAATGTTAAAGCAGCATCCTTTTTTTCGGCCTGAAATGAGGTTTCGTGCTTACACTCGAATTATCTGACATTGGTTATATCAAATGGATTGCATTTTGCAAGAAGGAACCACTAGCATTGCAATGTTGCTAAGATTGTGCAACTTCTTTTGTCTTGGCGGAAAAACCCGATTATCCATTAATAGTTTCTATTTTACTCGCTAAAAATTGTAAATTTAAGACAAAAGTTACCATCTAAATTTCATATTTTTTCACGATTTCCGCAATTTTATTGCAAAAGATGAAGTTGCACAATCTTAGCATCATGGCAATGCTAGTGGTTCCTTTTTGCAAAATGCAATCCAAATGAGGTATAGCCACTGATTCAGTCTATTATGAATGGTATTGGTCAGAGTCGGTCGAGCTACAATACGCGTTGACTCTCTTCTCACGCTATACTTTTTTAAAGAGGGAACTGATTAAATTCTGCCTAGAAAATGATGCGATTTTATTATGATCCGAAAAAAATGTACTGTTATTTTAAATGCATTATTTGCTTCGTTTCCGGCATTGAAAATAAAATGCGGGAGAAAATGAGGCAACCTGAAATGCAGTTACACGGAAAAAAAAGTCCTGCCATTTTAATCGTCGCGACTGCTGAAAGAACAGCCCTTGGCTGTTAAAAAACGGCACAGCATCCTGGTTGTTAAAATAACATTACCTTTGTCTGTTATTACAACAGGCGCTTTGCTGTCACAATGACAGTAAATTAATGTAACAACGACAGCAAAATCTGCTCAACCTTCATCGAATAGTCTGTTACACTGGCAGCGCAGCTGCTGGCGTAAACGCCGGTTCCCCATCAGATTGACGTTCACGCTGCCTTCGATTTAACAGCGGCCGCTGCTGTCGAAATAGCAGCGTCGCTGTTCTCATGACAGCCAGTTCGTTTTTGAATTTAAATCCACGCTGCTGTCGATGTAGCAGCGCTGCTGCTCATGTAAAAGCTAAATCGCTCTTGAATTTTCATTCACACTGCTGTTAATGTAGCAGATACAATGCCACGCAACTGTAAAAAATTATGGTCATACTTACATGCTTATGTAAATAGCTGATAACTGCTTAACTGGTTTCAAGTAAATGATACAAAAACCGTAGATAATATTCCGGTCAAAGTAACATTTACAGACTAAATCAGTTTCACAATGAGTTAATTTCACAAAAATTTTAACGGTTTAAATGCACAGAAACACTACACAAAGTATACATCTTTGCAGTTCTCGGTGGGGCAGAATTGATCATGGCCTTGGGGTCGTCAACAAATTATGTAAGGCACATTTTAAACCCTTCCTCTCCATCCGTTATTTTCTTTTTTTCAAATAACCGAACTTTTCACTCGCAGCCTGGTCAGATACCGCACAGACACTGTATTACACATTGAAACACTTTACGCCAATAAGACAATGTCACGTTGGCATCATCAATAAAAAACAACGTAAGAACCAAACAGCAGATCGTGCTTATGAGTTAAAAACACCGAAAATGTATTATAAAAGGTTTCAAAAAATTCTACCAAGATTAAGACTTGCTAAATTATCACTTCATTCCATTTCAAAACAGCCTAAATTTCTTTGAACGAAAGAAAAGGAAAAAATCACACAATGGAATTGGGTCGGAAAGTATAGAGGACAGGGCTAATGGTATAATCTACAGGAAACGAAATCAAAAGAGTGCCTGCATATAAATATGTAAGGCACGCTAAAAATAATAATTTGATGCACTGGACGCAAACCTAATTGAGTTGAGAGTGCGTGTAATGTCAATGGTGAAGTTGAAACCAAAAAGCACAAATATACGGCAGCAGAAATTTCGAATTGAACGGATTCATGATGATGCCTCAAAAAATGGCGTCTGCCCGCAACTGATTACAGTTTGCCCAAATTTGCTTATATCGTAAGAGTTACTTTCCTATGGAGCTACTAATTTTGCAGATCGCGCACTGAGTATCAAAACTAATCACTTTCTTCGCCAAAATTCACTCGCAAACACAATTTGAGCACGATTTCGAAACGCAAGCGCAAGACTTCTCTGACTCAAAACCACTGACTGTTGAGCAAACGAAATCCCTTTAAACAATGACATGGCGGCCTCAGCGAACAGACTGGAATGCGGGAACAACGCCGAAGGAAGAAACAACCGAACGCCCGGCCCGGGCGGTTGGAGTTCTGAGAATTTCCCTGACCGGGCCCTTTGTCAGGACGGCGCGCAACCCTCGAGAAGGAGGGTGGGCAGTGTGGCGGGTAGGGTAGAAGAGGTTTTCTGCGTCACCGCTCGCAGCGGGGCGATCGACAACTGTATACAACTGCGCATGCGCGCTGCGCCGATCGCGCGGGACTGGCCGGGATGGAATGCTCCGTGCAACGGACAGCATTTTACTGTCAACTCGCTGTTAAATGAGAGGCTGCTATTTCGACACCCTCGCTGTTGCTTTAGCAGATTATTTCTGCAAATTTAACGACCTTCAAAACATTAGACCAACACCTGCACGAGTGTAAATTTAAAATCCAAACGAATGTCAAAATAACGTGTGGACTGTAAAATCAAAAGTCAATGACAGTCATTCCAAAAGCTTCAGGAACTGTTGATTTAATGACTGCGCCTGCCGTTAACTCAGCAGTCGTGTGATGATGGAATAACATACAGAATGTTATTTCAAAAGCATCAATAAGATGTTGAGCTAACAGAGTTGCACACTTTTATTTCAACATACTTAAAATGTTAAACTATCAGTCACGACAACTAAAAGAACAGAGAAACGTCAAACAAATTTAACATTCAATGCGACTGTTAAAATGACAGGTCTTTTTTTTCCGTGTAGGATAACTCCAGTAAGTGCAGTCTATTTTACGATAATAGTCTCATCCTGTAAATATTCAAATAAAGAGGACGAGCGACTTTCCCCCGAAATATTGGGACGTGTTGTGTGTCTGAGTAATTTGGTCCGAATTCCCGACTTTACCGTGTGTCACAAAATCCGCACTCCACTCTTCCGCCTTTTAATAAATTCTACTCACGCTGTTCGACATTTATTTAGTACCCAGTGAGCGTATAAAATGAATTTCAAATGTCGCGATACGTCAGCGGAAAAAAGAGGTGATATATATTCTGGATCGACGGGTCCTGTGCAGTCGGAAAAATATTGAGAAGTTGCCCGATAAGTTACCGATTGACGACGAAAATCGAAAAACACGCATCACAATTACAAACTTTTGAAATATCCATTGCTCTATTTCATTTTATTTTTTTGGCGGAAAATCAATTTTTCTGTTATTGCCGGAAATTTTTATGAGGGAATCTGTATGGGATGAAGAACGATCAGTAAAAATTCCAAAAAAAAATAACATTCGATGTCATGTACGCATGCGGAACCTACATCATACATTCTAGCTGCATCCAATCGTATTTCATTATTTGCACCCAAAAAACAAACGACGCATTACCTTGGTATAATTTATAGATCTTCTCCGAATCATCAATGAAATTCTTAAACAAATTTTACGCTGAATTTATTGATTATTTTTCGGAATAGTAGAGTTCATGCTAAATAAGTTTACTCAGTTTCAGACTGCGACAGAAGATTAGGTGTCGTGCGATTCTTGCATTTGCTTTTAACACTTTTGATGCTTTTATGGCGATCTTTTGCCGTAGTCTAAAAATGCAGACACTTATTCGGCGTGACCTCTAATTAAGATGGGAAGAAATTAAGTATTCTTAAGGACGCCAGATTGATTTTTCCATCAATGTTCAATTTTTCGACCTGATTGGAAAAAATTGTACTATTGAAAATTCTGCCGCGAAGGACTAAGGTCCTTTTTTTTTGTAGACGGTCACTTACATTATCTATTCAAAAACTGATTAGCGACGTGTTTTCTGGTAATTTTATTCCGTTTCTACAGCGACGTGTCTATTAGCAGGGAGGATCTAGTTTTGACAAACTGTTTCGACACGTAGCACACCTAGTTTGCGAGTTGGCAAAGAGGTGTGGATGGCTAGGCGAACACGTCTCAAATGTTGGAGCAGACAAGTCCCAAGTGCTTCATCATTTATGAGGAGCTGATAAGTCCTCACCCCTTTTACCGATAGATGCACAGCACCTCCCTCTCCCCCGCCCCCGTCTTGCCCCCGGGACTTCGGTAATACAAAATGCTCTGTTCCATACTCAATGCAATGCTCCCTCGTTGCCGACCCTCCGTGAAAATGTTTCGGGAAACTTTTCGGGAATCAAGCGCTTTTTTTTCCTGGTGACGCACCGTGGATCGAATCGATAGAAAAGGTTAGAGTACCTTTATAGACAGAGTATGACCATTTCTGTTCCGGTTTTTCATTGGTCGCGTGAAAATAGGCTGACACGATGTTCTTACGGCCGTAAATAAACAAACAAGATGGCCGTCATCAGCAAGCAAGATTGAGGTTATGCAAATCTTACATCCTCCTGCGATAAAGGTGAAAGGCGATTTAACAATGTTTTCATGTGTTTTTCGTGTGTTATTAGTAGATATGCTAGTTTAAATTGTTACTGCCGTATAATTGAAATTTTTGTCAAATTTATCTTCTTATCGATGTCACGGTGAGCCGCCATCTTGTTTGTTTAATTACGGCCGTAAGAGCATCATGAAGCCTAAAAACTCTTTGACCAATCAAAAAGCGGAACAGTTTTCCTGTAGTAAAAAGATACGAATGGCCATACTCTGTCGATAAAGGTACTCTGGGAAAGGTCGGACAACAGTTGGAAACTCTAAACACTTATAACTTTGGTTATACGAAACTTCGAGGTTCTGAAAGTGATTCCATTAGTTTTCTCATGAAATTGTCCTCTAGTCGCACCCTTTAAAGTTTAAAATGTGACGGAATAAACATCAAAATTCGCAGTCATAATAAGAAATTTCATGTCCGATTTCTCTAAATGACTCGATCCACTGTGTGACACCAGCAACCCGAGAATTGGAGACAATTTTTGACACCGGTAATTACAGTAGCCTCTCGTTATTCGCGACGGTTCCGTTCCGCGAAAACCGAATGGGGGTTCGGTGCTGGTGCTGGGAAAAATGTGTAAAATTGTGCAGATTAAAGTCACGGCATCCTTCTTTGAGAAGAAAACATCTTGAAACTATCTGAAACGTTTTCGATATAGCTTTGCGTAGGTTTTGGGTCATTTAAACAAGTATTTTGAGATTAAAAATTTTGAAGCTTAGAGCTTTTGTGTATTTTCCTGGCAACGGAGCATCATGAAAAGAAGAAAAAAAAACCCCTTGTGATCAAGTTTTCTACTCTCCGAGGAGATGACAATTCGCAAATACGCGAATCTCTCGAGGCTGGAGCTCGCGAACGGCGAATAAGGAAGGTCCCCGTTCCCAATTCGCGAATACTCGAAACTCACAAATAATGAATTTATGAATAACGAAGGAGGCACTTGGTACTGGCACTTACTTAAAAAATGTTATCAAAGGTACAAAAATATCGACCTTAAATGCCTTTGGGAATAAAAATGTATAAAATCCAACGATCCTAATCTCATAAACACCAACTGAGTCATACATTAAGTCCCTTTTCTTAGTTTCTTCACTCCGCGTTTTGGCATGGTAAAATCTTACTGAATGGAAAAAAATACATTGGATCTAGAGTCCAGACTCTTAAAAACATCGACAAGAAAAAATACTCTTGATTCAATCAGATTTAAGCGTAAATCAAGAACCAAAGCCTCTTAATTTGAGCGGATTTCCTTTTGATTTAAGCTTAAATCTGATTGAATCAAGAGTATTTTTTATTGTCAATGTTTTCAAGAGTCTGGACTCTAGATCCAATGTGTTTTTTTCCGGTGCTGAAACCAAAAATTATATTTGATTTTTTTCTCGTTTCATGATAAGAAAAAAATCTGTGAAGACTAAGGCAGTCTGTATATGACGATGTAAATTTGTTCCATTATAAATTCACAAAAAAAAGAGGGGAAAAAACCAAAAAACCCATCGTTTTTCTCGCACGGTCTCGTCATTTTCGTTCCCCGTCCGAAATCGCTTACACATTCATTCGACTCGTTTGTCGGGCCGGTCTGTTGTCTCCCACCTCGAGTGTCTTCTCACGACGGACAGGCGAAATGGGGGGAGGGGGGTTAAAGAAGGGACAGTTAGGTGAAAGGGCCCTAGGGGGCTCGGCAGAAATAATTTGGCGGTACTGAGGAAAACTATCCCGGCGGCGGAGGGGGCGGAGGCGGGAGCCGGGAGAGCCCCGGACCCAGTTTCCGTTAACCGCTAAATGGACGGTGCTCGGAATACATTGCATTTTAAGCAGGGCGCTCGTTACGGCCGATGAGATTTACTCCCTGCGAAGCTCACCGTCGCACGTCCGGCTCCGAACCCCGAATCCTAGACAAAAAGATTTCATTGTCCAGAGGAAAAAGAGCTATCTCCGGTAGCAGATTTCAGCTTTCATATTTTTAAAAAGCTCATTTGGTATGGTCATGTCCAGAGAATGGCAGGGGACAGGTTGCCGAAGAAGGTCCTTGACTGGGTTCCTCCTGGGAGAAGACGCAGAGGGCGCCCAATGAAAGGTTGGAGGGAAGGGATTGAAGCGGAAATGTTAAGGTGCTCAATCCCCCATGATTTGTGGTTTGAAAGAGAGCAGTGGAGGTTAGGAGTCGGAGAGCGCGAGGGAGTGCTGTAAAGCGACTTATATGTATGTATATGTTTAAAAAAAAATGTGCAGAAAAGATAATAAGTATGGATGATGAAACCGCAGAAATGCGTACCTCGGTTTTCGGCGTAGCAAACTTCCTGCTATACTTTATTCTCTACATGCAAAACAAGGTGAAGGAATGGTGCTTAGTCCACGCCATTTTGCGGGGAAATCAAAGCCAAAAAATTCCAAAAATCACAATTAGAGTCAAAACATTTTAACTCTAATTAGAGAGTTTAAATGTTTTGACTCTAATTGTAATTTTTGGAATTTCTCGGCTTTGATTTCCCCGTGAAATGGTGTGGACCCCAGGGCCGGATTTACCTACTTGCCGCCCATGGGCAGCCTGCATTTTGCCGCCCCCTTCTCATTCGTTTTGGAACATCAATAAAAACCATCAAAAGAACGTGCCGGAGGGGGCGGGTAGCATAAGACGCGTTTACTTATTCGGGTTGGATACATTTTTTGCGAAAGCCCTGTCAACACTACTAGCAAAATTTGACGGAACTTTGCGCGAAAGTTAAGTTTCGTAAACATATCTCTGTGTAGACAAGGTCCTCCATTTATAAGATATGAACCAAAAAATTGAAAGAACAAACATAAATGTGGTTTAATACTTTTAACGTCCGCCGCTGCGCCGCGCCGGGCTGATCACACTGTGGTTGGCGCAATGCGTGAAGTATTCCTTCAGTCTTGTAGGCGCTACGCGTTTCACGCCAACCACTCCTGACCGCACTGTGTTTGGCGCAATGCGTGAAGTATTCATGCAGTCTTGTAGACGCTAATATGTGTTACATGTCGACCGCCGCGCCGTGCCGAGGGCTTGTCTTTTCCATCTCAAGTCCTCGTCATCATTCCTCTCTGCGCTGAGCTCCAGGCCAAATTGCGTGTTTAGTTCCTCTCTTAACTCGACTAACTAAAGACGCTATCTCTTTTATCACCGAAAAACGATAAAATTGGAAATTACTATACTCTCAGGAAAGAGAGATTTTGTCCCCTTTTCTCATTGATAATTTTTTTTTTTCTGAATCCGATTTTTTTTATACCTACATTCAAAAAAATTGCAAAATTTGCCGCCATGGGCCGCGGCCCATGGGCCGCGGCACCGCACATGTAGACCCGGCACCGTTTCGCCATCTTGTTACGTACAGTTCCGGACCATTTTTCAGTGTTTTTTCTCTTTTGCAAAACAACTATACGTCATTTCTTGAAAACTTCGGTGATTTTTATCCTCTGTGTAAATAATATTCTGTGAAAATTTTAAGTCATACTGTTGGTTGGGTCTCCTTTAAAAAAATAAAATAGGAGCAAAAATTTTGAAATACTGCAACTGAGATACGCATTTTTGAAGTTTTGCCATCGTTATATAAAAACTGTATGATTATACTTAGGGGACTTTTTTCTTACATTTTTCTACATTCTTTACGTCTTAAACCAGTTTGCGCCTGTAAGGTACAACGAAATCGCCCACTCAAATTCTGAAACACTTTGTTCGACATCGGGCGTTTTTGCACGAGCCAATTCAAACACTTTTGGGTGTAGGTATGATTATTACTACTTTTTTCTTCTCTCTATAACTCTGCTACTAAGGTCACAAAAACACAAAATTGAGCGGATGTAGGAAAGTTCTTCGAACATTTTGAACAAAAAACGATGAAAAATTCTAAACTAACCCATGATAATGGCAATTTGATAATTCAAATTCAAAAACCTTATTTCGAGGAATTACGTTTTTATTTTTTCATTCCATTTTTATTTTTGCTGGAAAATGGTAAGTTTTAGCCATTAAAATCCACTTTTTGACCACTGCGCCTCAACAGAAGCACCAGCCTCCAGACTGCGGACTCAAATTACCCCCGGCTCGTCGGAATGGCGAGTGATTTTGTTTGGGGCTCGTCGTCGGAATGGGGAGCATATAAACCCAAAGCGTCACATCAGCCGGGCGGAGAAAAAAAAAACAAAACAAACAAGTGGATGAAAATAGAGGGACTGCCTGCTAGGACGCCCTGCTTTAATGCGGGCAAAGATAAACCAAAGCTCGATACTTTGTCTTTTAAATATATTCACGGGCTCATCCTCGAATCATAGAATTTTTATACGGGGAGGTTGAAATTGGAAGGGGAAGCTCCCTCTAGGGAGGGGGAAAATAAATAGGGGTTGAAAAAAAGAGGACCGGCAGGGTAGGCTATTAAAGGAAGACTAGGATAAACGGCTTGATACTTTATACTTAAAATATATCCACAGAATAATTGTGTCTCAGGAGTTTGAAGAAGGAGGGGTACCTCGCTAAAATTCGAGACGAGGTGTCTGATCAATAGGGATGTTGACTGAACTTCGTCTTATGATTACCAGTGATTCAGATTTTCCAAGAAGTTAACAATAAAGACCTGTTTTGAGTCATGATCTTTTCAAGATGAAATTATGCTTTGTGCTTGAATAGTTCAGATCAAATAATACTCAATTTCAAAAATTAGTAGGAGCTGTAGCGACCCCGTCAAGCCTATAGAGATCTTTAGCCGAGAATGGGGAGCCGCTACTTTATCTTACACGAACCCGTTCAACTTTTGCGTCATTTTTTAGTTTTTACGGGCCAGGCGCAATTATTTTCTGGGACTAAATTTAGAATATTTTGTTCAGTGTGGGAACGACTTATTTCTTTTTTCAAACGCTTATATTTCCAAAACAGCGAAGCGAAAACTTGAGTGTTGATAAAAACGTCTGAATGCAACTATTCGTGTTCCAAGGATGTCCGTGTTGCATGTTCAAAAAACTGAAGGCGCTCTTGCTTCCTCGCTCACAACACGAGCCCGCGGCCCGCGGTTTTAGGGCGCTTCACAGACTCCTAGACATTTTTTAAAATTTTTTTACAAAAACATTCTTGATTTTTTTCAAATCGCAACATACTCTGAGGGAACTGAGACTGAATTTTATTTCTCAATTTTCAAAAATAAGGAACACCCTACCCGCGGGCTCTTCAGGTTTACGCTGTTCTCGAAAGAAACGATTCGTTAGATACAAAAGTAGGAGAGGTGAGTCGGATTTTTCAATACCCCTCCCCCCACTACTCACCATCCGGGACAACGGTTTTTGGATCCGGTCTATGCTGATGACGTCATCGTGCATAGTGACGTCAGAAGCGCTGTGAGCAAACGAAAACCCCAGCGAGTGAAAATCCGCCATTCCGCCGACGTAAATGTGTGAATGCATATTGGCACGAGCCCTGGAAACCGTGAAATCGTACGTAGAACAGGGCTCATCCGAAAGCGCAGTTAGCGGAGCGACGAATCGCGGCGGCCCGGGGTCCTGGGCGTTGGGCCGGGCGCAATCGACTTCCTTTAATGAACTAAAAAATGTATAAGATGGCTCGCACGCCCTCCTTTTTTTATCCCGCCCCCCC
>NW_017556656.1:1425663-1440781 GCF_001854935.1 Bemisia tabaci
GAACTGCGCATGATCCGACCGACCGCACGGTTGTCGGCCGGATACCGTCATGTCAGTCGCAGGGAGGAGTTGCAAAGGTGCAAAGGGCGTTGAGAGATGGTTGCATAATAAACACATTTTCGCAATCGCCAAGGTAGCACAATGCAATTAAAAATTTAGCAATTTAGGCGTTGGGTGCAGAAGCGGCATATCTTAGTTGCAGTGTTTCAGAATCTTCAGCGCTAATTTTCTTTTTAGAGAGGAAATTAGTGGGTGAATTTTCTGAGATTTTACGTTTTCAGAAGAATAATTTGTAAAAGTTACAACGAATTACATGCATTTGCTTCGATTATTATGGATAAAACGTTGACGGAGATTTTGAGAAAAGGCAATCAAGAAATGCTCTTTCTGCAACCAGCGCTTCAATTTTTATTGGTTATATGTGTTTTCATTTTCATTGCAAAAGTGTAACTTGGTGCGATATGATTTATAATATTTTTTACCACGATTTTGCAGTTTGTTTACATTCGCTGGTCTTTAAATGCCGATTTAAAATTACAATGAAATGAATTCCGTGTATCAGAAATATAGGTCATTTTTAATGCAAGTAGTATACAGGCAACATACACGATACCGCGGTGCAGTAAAAATAATAATTTAACTTAGCGTGATTGCAATTTATTGCAACCTGTGCCTTCTTGGGCGATTAGAATGAGATAAATTATTCCGATCGAATACGATCCGCTATTTTAATCCGTAAACGGTAGGTGTTTTAAAAATGAGAATCTTAAAATGTAGCGGTTTCAAAATATATTTTACTCTTAACAATCTTAACAATTTCTACGATCACTTGAGCAAATTGCTGATTTACAGGGACACTACGGTAGCTCAATTTACTCTCCTGGGAGGGGAGAGGGGGTCCAAACATCCACCCTGTTATAATACACAGTTGCACCGGGGAGGGGAGGGGAGGCACAGGGTGAACGATCAGAGATCGTCGAACTTACGACGCGTTTAACGCGAGGCATAACGACAGTAAATTTCTTACAAGTTTACCCTACCTCCGCGTCGTATGATGCTCGCATCAAACGATTTTATTTTATTTGCGCTCCATTTCTCAATCAATAAAAATATCCGATGATAACATTAAAAATAGAGCACTGTCTGGATATGCTGCTTTGAAATGACATTTCGAGATGAATCAATATATTGCTAGGGAAAATCGCGGTCAAAATAATTCGACGTTCGCAAGTTCTCTGGTGAAATTTAAATTTTATCGCGAACTTATGAGTGTTGTCCTGCGACTTCCTGCGAAGTTTTTTAGGTGAAAGAGGAAATACTTTTCCTTGAACTTTCAATAAAAAGTACTCACAAACCTCCCAGTAACTTTTTGTTTTTTTCAGACCAATGTTTGAATGTGTGCAATCCTTATACAATTTTTCAAAACAGAATTTTTTTTAGGTAATCTAGATGCGACTCTTTTTTTTAACCCATAATAGTGGCCTGCATTCATTAAGAGTTCGGTAGGACACAGGTATTTTCCCTCGCCTAACATCGCCTAATTGATGGTATCCTCTTTCAAGTGTATGTTAGTCATGTTTGAGTACTAGTGCACTCTGGAACGTAACTAATTACGTGGCACAATACAAAAAATCGTTCCTCTTGGAAGCTGTTCAGATAATGATAAAAAAAAACACGGCTGATTTTTGCCATTACCTTGAATTTTAATCAAAACATTTAATTCAAAATTTATTAGCTAGATTTTGGCGAGTAAGGCTCTAAATAGTCTGCAGAATAAGCTGAGACAAATTAGTCAAAATCTAGAGGAAAACATTGATCTTATGTCAGCAACACACGTATGATAGATGAATTAAGTAAGGAGGGCATACGTTAAATAAGCAGCTTATTCTCAAAGAGGATGATTTCATCATTTGCAGTATTTTGCTTAATTTTGAGTATACACCAGGAGGTAAACTGATGGGTAGGTAACCAAGTCTAACCCAAGAAGCTCCAAAAAAGCCTGGGACGTTCGGGGTCGGTGAGAATCCTTTTATCAACGAGAAACTTTTACATAATAAAATAAAATTAGTTACACATCATGTTGGTGATAACAGATGGTAAGATCGTTTCTTTGATACCTTACACCAAAGATTGTTCAACCACGCGGTAATATCTCGAAAAGAGCAAAATACATGAGCAGTTAATGCATTGAATTCAAGGCGTTTTGGTCCATAACAATACATCATAGCATCATAGCATTTTGGCTCTACAGCAATACTAGTTGCTTAATTCCTCAAACCAAAGGTCGTTCGGAAGAACGGAACAATTACTATTATTATGTGCATTCTTTTGGCTAACTTCATATCATAAACAATTTTGTAATTTATATTTATTATTCATGATTTTTTGTTTCCTAAAATTTCAGATGACAACGGTGGCTTTTTAGTTTCTAAAGTTCTTGTAGCACTTTTGATCTTGGTGGTAATAAAGCAACACCCCGTTCAGTCCAAAAATGCTCAAGAATGGCTTTGAAAGCCTATCATTACTGTAAACTTGAGTGGTTTTGATTATTTTTGAAAATCAAAAATAAGGCCGGAACAAATCCGAATGAAGCAAGGTTGCTTTGATTTTGATCCTAAACAATATTACTTCACAGGATTGTCAGAATCATCCACGAGAAAGTTGCCAAAACCCACAACACAAAACTTGTTCTCTCGTTACCTTTTCTTCAAGAGTATGTTATCCCGAAAAAGCAATTAAACTTTAAACAATTTTAGTACAATACAAGACGGATCAAATTTTCCACTATCTTGACTTCTATTGTGTTAAGTGAGTGATGGAAAAAAGAGGAAATTAGTACTGTTTCACCTTGTGTTAAGTTGTTTTAATTTTTTGCAAAATTTCCTCGAACTTACGTATTTTGAATAATTTATTGGGCACGAAAAGCGAAAACCAAAATAAGACCAATTCGAGTTTTACCACCTAGATTTTGATTACACTTTCACACAAAGTGTTTCTAGAGTGTGTCCGTAGAATATTATCGGATAAATCATTAATTTTAACGCATGTTACCCTGTTTTGAAAGATTTTTACTCATTTTTGGGGGCTTAGTGCACTCTAGAATATTAAAAGTCATTTATTTATACGCTTGAAAAATTGTTTTAGTACAAAGCAATGCTTCAAATAAAGAACACAGCCGGTCTTGACCTTGGACTGAATCCATTTTGATCATGCTCTGAGATCAAAACACAGGAACTGATAGTAATCCGATTCAGGTTCTGAAATTTAGAGTATGATAGTATGCAGGATAGTGATTTAAAGAGCTAGAAGATTAATCCTAGACAAAATTTTTCTAAATTCAAGATGAAAAATCTTAATACTATGTCATCCTTATACAAGAGTGTTTTCTTCATTTTTGAAAACTAGTGCCCCCTAGAATGTTACCAGATATTATCGCTCCAGTGGCACACATAAACAATCGTTCTTGAAGGAGGAAATGCCCCGAAGCAAAAAACAAGGCTGGTTTTAACCTTCAACTGAAGTCGTTCTGAACAATTTCTAAGATCAAGGAGCATATAAATTAAATCCTATTTCAGTACTGCTTTTTAGACAGCGATATTACGCTGGATATTGCTTTGAAGAGTTGATAACATAACCCTTGGCAAAACAAGAGGCTAACCCTCGGTGAAATCAAGACAAAAACCTTGACTTTATGTCACCAGAGTATGTTACTCATTTTTGAATACTGGACCACCCCAGATAATCGTCAAATATTTAGTTGGCTATATTTAGTGCCATATTTTTAGTGGACTGAGTCGTCGATCTTGGCACCTGGGTGCGGATCTCTGTCATAGAGCCTCTGTGATAACCTCTCTTCTTTTTGTTATCACGAATGGGGATCTAAGAGTCTTGATTTGTATTATTTCATACATTTCTTGTTTCCTGGTTGACGGAGGATTAAAATCACCCTGAAATATCCCAGGCTTTGTGTTTGTTGTTTTTTAACCTTGGTTACCCATTCTTTCGTGTTTTTGAGTTTAGTAGGAGACATAAACAATCGCTCTACGACGAGGAGATGCCACGAATCAAAGATCACGGCTGGTCTCTGGAAACCTGGATTTTCTGTCTCTTTTTTTTTTAGAGTATTGTACTCAATTTTAAATTTTGGAGACACAGTCACCCCCAGAATATTGCCACATATTTAGTGGGAGACATAAACAATCGTTCTAAGACGAAGCGATGCCACGAATCAAAGATCACGTCTGGTCCCTGGAAACCTTGATTTTCTGTCTTTTTGTCTCCTTTTTGTAGAGTATTTTACTAAATTTTGAATGCTGGTTCACCCTCAAAATATTGCCACATATTTAGTGGGAGACATAAACAATCGTTCCATGACGAGGCGATGCCACGAATCAAAGAACACAGCTGGTCATTACCTCGAACTGGAGTCGTCCTGATCATTGTCTCGGCTCGAAAACCAAAAACCCGACAAAAACGTGAACTGGAGCGAAGGCGAAGGGAGTCCTGCCCCTAGGAGCGTATCCTCGCCGCGGAGCACTCACCACTCTCACTCGCGAACACGCGTGTCTTGGACATCTGGGTGTGACTCGAGACCCGGGCGTGGGCGCAGAAATCGCGGATCCGGAAATCACTGGCGGGAGTCACTTGAGCGATTTGCAGGTTAGGACGGGTTAGACGGGGAGGCCATGGAGCTCGGCGCTCGTGACGCGGGGACGCATAGCGGAAGACGAGGGGCGACTGAGGGGTGGCATCTGCACCCCGAACTCGGCTCGGCGGCGGGCGGGGCGGGGGGCGCGCGAGCGCGCCGGGAGCCGCGCTAGAGCCAGTCGATACGGGCGGCTCGGGCGCTCGGGCGGGCGCGGGCTGAGGCTCCAGCCAGCGAGTGCCACTGGCCAGACGCAGCCACGCCACCGGCCCCAGTCTACCGCTCCGAGGAGCCAAGAACTAACAACAAGTTGGAGGTATACCCAGATTAGGGGGTTTTCACATTTTCTCAAAACCGGAATTTAGGACTTTTAAGGGCTTTTCTAAGTTTAGTCACGGAAAATCAAGGATCTCCGAAATATTTTAACTCACAGGCCTCTGTCGAGAGGAGCATCTGAGGAGCCAAGAACTAACAACAAGTTGGAGGCATACCCAGATTAGGGGGTTTTCACATTTTCTCAAAACCGAAATTTAGGACTTTTAAGGGATTTTCTAAGTTTAGTCACGGAAAATCAAGGATCTCCAAAATATTTAAACACACAGGCCTCTGTCGAGATGAGTATCCGAGGAGCCAACAACTAACAACAAGTTGGAGGCATACCCAGATAAGGGGGTTTTCGTAGTTTCTCGAAACCGGAATTGAGGACTTTTAAGGGCTTTTTTAAGTTGAGTTACGGAAAATCAAGGATCTCCAAAATATTTAAACGCACAGGCCTCTGTCGAGAGGAGCATCTGAGGAGCCAAGAACTAACAACAAGTTGGAGGCATACCCAGATTAGGGGGGTTTCATAGTTTCTCAAAACCGGAATTGAGGACTTTAAAGGGCTTTTCTAAGTTTAGTTACGGAAAATCAAGGATCTCCAAAATATTTAAACGCACAAACCTCCATCGAGATGAGCAGGAGCGACAAGGGGTATTTCCCTCCCCCCTCCCCCGCCGCATTTTGAGATAAACCTTACCTGGGGTTCTTCATAGTTTCTCAAAACTGAAATTGAGGACTTTTAAGGAATTTTCTAAGTTTAGTTACGGAACATCAAGGATGTCCAAAATATTTAAACACACAGGTCTCTATCGAGATGAACAGGAGCAAAAAGGGTTATTGCTCTCCCCCCTCCCCCTCCCCTCTCCCCCACCGCATTTTGAGATGAACCCTGCCTTGGGTTTTCCATAGTTTCTCAAAACTGAAATTGAGGACTTTTAAGGGCTATTCTAAGTTTAGTCACGGAAAATCAAGGATCTCCAAAATATTTAAACGCACAGGCCTCTATCGAGATGGGCAGGAGCAAAAGGGGGTATTGCCCTCCTCCCCCTCTCCCGCCGCATTTTGAGATGAACCGTGCCTTGTCAGTTTTGAAATTTTAGGGTTTTTCAGAGGATTTTTACGTTTCGCCTTCCCTACGCGAATAAACAACTCCTCTCCCCAAAGTCTGCCTAAAATGACGCCTCTCATTTTCAAGTAATTTTTCCCATATTTTGGAAGTTTTATGGAGGGTTCACATTTTTAGAGCAATACCTACAGTATGAACCATGACAAGATTTGAAAAATCAAAATCAAAAAGTTTCATACGGTTCATGGTCCGTAAAAATCAAGAGCTTTCAAGGATTCTTCAAATACCTCCGAAGAAATTAGAAATTACTTTCGAAGGTGTAAAAACAAATTTTAAAGACTTTGAAAAACGCCTTGACTGCAAAAAACTACATTTTCTCATGCCTATAGTAACTTTTATCTACTATCCCTGCATTCAAATAGATAACAGAAAATTGAGCGCTAGAGGGGGATCTAACTTAAATTTGTTTTGGATATCCTGGGAAGAACTCAAAAATGATTTTGGGGATTCTCGAGAGTTCTTTAAAAATCTTATATTCTACTTTTATGCAACTTAGGAATCTTAAAAGCGTTTTGACATTAGTATTCAAAAGCTGAGACAAACTGCTATGATCTTTTTCTGGACGTCCTGCGTTATCTGTTATCTTTTTCGGAAAAGCAGCGCAGCAGAATAAAGATTTCTCGAAGTTTTTGTTTGTTTCCTATGACGGTAGCAACAAGAGTCTGTGATTATTCGCAAAAATTAAAATTTCATCTCACTCAATTAATTGTGTAGCAATTAAGGTAAGTGTTTCAATCAATTATTTTTTAATGTACCTCATTATTCAGTTAACTTTTTAACAGCTGATGAAATTTTTTAGGTTCCTATCTGAAGGTAGTCTCATAGTAAAGAAATTGAATGGGTTAAATGTTTGCGCAATTTCGTTTTTACAAGTGATCCATTAAAAACCGAGATAAATACAGTTTATGAAGGTCAGGTATCTGGACAGTGCCGTCACAACAGACGAGCACGAATCTTCGCAAATGAAACGAGTTCTACGCAAGGCGCGAGGCAGTAACTACTTAGACTCAAGAGTACGCGTTCTTGCCTACATCGCACAATGAAGGGGCGTCCCAATTCCATGTGCGCAACTATCACGAGCTCCTTATCTCCCCTACGTTTTCCATTAAACTCAACTCTGAAATATGTGATAGAGGGGGGCGCAATAGTGTTGAGATGAAAAAGTAAAAAAAATGAGATATTTTCACCTCAGCTTAAAGCGGTTGGTATTGTATCATTTGGCGAAGAGAATGCACCTACTTACACCTTCCAAATATCAACTTTTAAGAAGAATTTAAAACTTGAAAACGAATAATCGTTACAGTAAGGAAAATTCGAAGCATTAATACAGTAAAATTGCAAGACGTATGTTTTAGCATCAATAAACAGGAACATGTGGTAATATTACCCTCCACTTAACTTAACCTTCAACTTAACTTAACCTTCAAATTAACTTAACCTTCAACTTAACTTAACCTTTAACTTAAAAATACCCTTGAAGTCTATGTTGATTGAAAAATCAAACTCGAGGGAGATAAGAAAAAAAGTCAAATGCAGATAAGTCTGCAATGTTCGATTTTGCCTTTTTTGCCTGGCAAAATAGTTTAATTTTTTTTTTTTTTTAATGAAAACACGATATCTTTAACGCTTAGACGGTTTTGTCTTGTGTCATTGAACACAAAAACCAGCCAAAATCTCCAAAAACCTGAAGATTGAGAACGAGAAATCGCTGACTCTCGCATTCATAATAACTACAAGAAAAAGTGAATGCGAGGATAATGAATACTCTTCTTGTATCAAACACACCTTTATTTTTCAGGACGGGAACGTCTGGCCAAAAGAGACGGGGGAAAATTGAGGGCGGAATAAAAGTTGCGACACGTCAGTTCTACAAGAAAGCTCAACTTTGCCAATAAATATCTGGCAACCAATACGTGAGCTGGCTCCCGTTTTTCCGCATGAGGTCCATTTGGGCTCAATTACATAGTTAGATGCACAGCGTTTTCTTTGCATACATTGCTCCGTCTGGCGGTGGATCCGGGAAACCTTTCCAGAACTCTTTCCAACTTGACGCGGGCTCACTCTCTTCTTATCAACCTTTTAAGCGCTCAGCCGATAGGCAGCGCTTTTTGATTTCGACTTGCCTCTAGAATACTAGTATACTAGTGCTAATTAGAGTACCTATATTGAGAGAGTATGGCCACTGGGTCCCATGGAGAGGCTTAGGACCCAAAAATGGCGGTGCTTTGTTTTGGTTTTTGATGATGGGAGGGGGGTCATTGCCAACTTTTGACGGTTATCACCAACCGCACTTGCTGCCAACCTTACTACATCTGAGATAATTTTTCTCAAAAATTGCAGACGATTAGCCTTAAAAATATGTAAAAAAGTCGCAATAGTGCATTTGGGTAAAGTTCTCGTTACGATAAGCAAAGACAACTACATTTTGAATCATTTTGCATTACATTAACTTTNAAAAACGCGCCTGATGAGCTCAACGGTGGCTATCATTTTCGGGAAACGAAAAAACGCGCTTACGGTTTCCTTGGTAACCTTTGTTTGCTATCAGCTGATGTTTTATTTCCATTTCCCAGCCAAGTCGACGCAGTCGACAGAGTTTATACTTCCTTTCTTCACTAAATACATTTACTAACACCTGAGCGCTTTTCTAATACGACAGTATTAGAACTTTCCCGCTTGTTTTGATTTCTCCTTCTGATCTCTGGCATGAGATAAATATTCCAATTTTGCCTGTTCTCTTTCGTACTCACTTATGTAAAAAATGGTTGGAAACACACTCTACGGAATGAAACAGTGCACAAATTGACCCCAGTCCAACTGAACTGGCTCTCTTTGATCTGTAGAGTGTCATAATGGGCCTGTTGCAAACTTTTGCTGGAGCAAAAATAAGAGATGTTTCTCATTGAAAATGGCTCAAAAATCACGGTGGGCGCATCAACAAAGTCTGAAATACACTCATAACTTCACAACCTGCGTAAGAAATTTGCGTTTCTTTGAGCTTCCTGCTTGAAGAACGATACTACGGCACAGGTGAATGTGTCGTCGGAGGAGTCGTTCTATTCAACCCTTGCGTACTAGAATGTTTTGCAATATTCAGCATAACCGACGTTATCAAGACGGATCTTTATCAACGAGCGGAAAACGTTGATGTAAACATGTCAGGCTATTAACAAATGGCTAGAATTTTGTCCCGGCACATGAGTTTTGGCCAGTTTTGGCGGATTGGCGTTGGCCAGTTTTGGCGGATCGGCGTCGGCATGTTGAATATTGTGCAGTATCCTACTGCTCAGAGGTTGAAAGGAACGACTCCTCTAACGAGATGTTCACCTGTGCCGTAGTATTTTTTTTGAAGCGGGAAGCTCAAAAAAACGTTAATTCCTTACGCAGATTATGAAGTTCGGAGTGCATTTCAGACTTTGTTGATGCGCTCACCGTGATTTTATAGCAAGTTTATACCAATCCTCTCAGGAGAGAAAACTTGAAATATATTGTTGCAGCCTTCTCTTTTCGGGTTGATGAAAATCAACGATTTCCTACGAATCTGCATGTCAGTGTAACCCAAAATCAACTCCGGAGCTTTTCATCATTAAATATTAAAATCCTTAATTAATATATCTCGTTTAAAGCCTTCCTAGGAGGAATCTAACGATTGTTTGCGTTTTCGTCTTGTTTGCTCACTTACGGCTAAGAGGAATATGAGGGCCCATTTTGCGCGACCGATCGAAAATGGAATACAAATGGACCGAGTTTAACAGAAAGGAACCAAGCCTCATCAGTTATTGCCAAATTTAACTTGGAAGTTTAATTTTTTACGAGAGAACGTTCCTGTGGATTCCTTTGAAAATTTTAAGGAATTTGCTTCGCACTATGGAGAAAATTCGCTGAAATTTTCACAAAAATCCGCACAACCGTTTTCATGTAAAAAATTGAATTGCCAAATTAAATTGGGCAATAGCTGGTGTGGCTTCGTTCCTTTCTGTTCAACGCGGACCAAATGGCCCTTGTATAAGTACTCTAGGAGATACGAGTGTTTTATTTACACGCAAATTTGGCAACGCCACTCTCTCACCCCTCCTATGAGATGCATTTAATTACGCCTAAGACGACGTTCAGGGGACAATTTATTAATTTCTAAGCTATGCTAAACTGACGTTTTGAGTGGCCTAATGAATTCCGGGACAACTCATCGGGGAAGATCAAAGGCCCGAGACGAGGGAAGGGGAAGGGAGTGGTTGGGTCAAACCAACCCACGACCGAGCTACCCTTTCTTAATCTTTGAACGCCTGCCCCCAGGGACAAATAGGCCTCATTCGAAACGCAGCTCAGTTGCTAACGGCAAGAACCGGATGTCCAAAAATGGCCTAAAATGGTCGAAATTTTAAATCTCATGGCTGCTTTTCCAAATCAAGATAAGGGACTTTTTAAGGATTTGAACCAATGAGTTTTAAGGATCTTTCAAGGGCATCCGAAAAAATTGCATTACTCTCAAAGGTGTACATCAAAGTATAAGATAAACACGGAAAATGTTCTAAAAATTGAAATTTCTACCCCACATCCAAATTTTCTGCTAATATCGTCAGTCTTCCGACGTTACAGCGTATATCTCTATTTCCCCATTGACTCCGGAAAGCATTGAGTCAAACGGAAAAGAGGGCTCACCCGGAAATTAAGAATCGCCCTTACGTCAGAGGGGAAACAATATACACACTAGCATCCGAACGGACACTCCAACTGAGCCTTCCCTAATTGATTGGATGAAGTTGCAAAAAGCTAGAATTGGAATTTGGAAGTTTCAGACTTCCTAGGCTTTCTGCATAAAAATATTGAAGAGATTCCTTGAATTTCGACAAAATGAAGGATAAAATAGTAATAATAATTGTTTGATAATTTTCCAATCCAATTAGACGACTCGCGATAGACTCATTATGCGAAGCCGTGAATGCCGTTTTTGTATACACAATTTGCGCCTAACTTTTTTCGGGTTTCTGGGTGTTTTTGACCGTGGTCACCTTGAGCTTAATCTCAGAAGCCTCCAGTTCGTCAAAGTAATTCAAGGAAAACTGACTATTCTCAGAAATGTTTATTTTAGAGGGAAATCCGACAACGCTCATCAGCTTTAACAGCTGTTAAACATAGCGAGGCAAGAATAGCTGCTTAAATCGAAAATCGCCAACTCCTGCAAGGACTTCACCATACCACCATGACGTTCTCGACTTTGAGAGCCTCTTAAGAGCTTGAAAGTTGATTTTAAACTGAGCCATCGAATTTCCCACAAAATCCTAGGAGGGTATCCTCGATCGCATCGGAAATTCTCTATCCCTGCATATATTTTGAATTCCCTCTTTGCCATGCTGCGGAAAAACATCGCATGAACATTTGGATATTTTCTGGTAAATTACAAACTTTTCCTGAGACTCATGATTTTTTTTTCGTTTGCTGCCTTTTCTCTTTAGAGCATTTTATTTGCATTCCAATCCTATTGCTTTCGATAAAAAATATTCACAACTTCCATCAAAATTAATGATTTATCGGAGGAAATGTTGTATTTGATTGCACTTATCGATTGCCAAAAAGTTCCTTCGTTTTTGACGTTGTGGATTTCCTGTCACACATTAAATTTCTTTTGAAAACTAGAGAACATAATTTCTTAAAAAGTTCCTTAATCTTTCTTCTCTACTAGCAGAATATTTTGGTTAAATCTCTAGCTATAAAGTTTGCTTGCTTCTTTACGAGATGATAAAATGGAAGGAAAATTTTGAAACACCGAAAATAAAGATACGTTATTTCACACTTTGACCATCGATATGATGATCTTCCTTCTTCGTGAAGCACAGTTTTTCTGGAAAAACACACATATTTCCATTCATCAAAATTTTTGAAAAAAATTGATCATATAATTCATCTCTCCAAAAAATTTCATGGATAAATATTCGAAACTTTTATAAAAAATGAAAAGTTTACCGTCGGCGGTAATGGTGCAAAAAATCATTGCACATATCGATGGTGAAACTACCAGACCACGTATCTCGGTTGCTACGTTAGAAAATCTCCTCTCTCGTTTTATTTTTTTGAAAGAGAAATCAATATCATTCTTTGAGGTTTTCCAGAGTTTTCCTCACACAGCGAAAAAAATTCATGGAAGATTCCAAGAATAATTGAAGGCGTTTTCAAATCAGCCAAGTTCCGATACCCGGATTATCGTTTTGCAAAGTTCCTATTATTATGTTTTATTCCGTACCACTTGTTTATTTATAATCTTCGTATAAAAACCACCCATTTGCTAAATACAATATTTGCTGGAGCGCACTTCAGCTATGCATTCACCACTGCAAAAATGTCAAAGGAAATCGACAAGCCCAGCGTGCATGGAGGCTATTTCCATTTTAATCTTCCGTCACATTCTTACGGCGCAATGTTACAACTATTTGAACTCTCCGGAATGCGTGAGGTATCACGCCGCATTTGAAGGCGTTTTCAAAACAGCCAAGTTCCGATACCCAGAGTATCGTTTTGCAAACTTCCTATTATTATGTTTTATTTCCTACCATTTGTTTGTTTTCAATATTCCTATAAAAACTACTCATTTGCTGAATACACTTCTGGCTGGAGCGCATTTTAGCTATGCATTCACGATCGCTAAAATGTCAAAGGAAATCGACAAGGCCAGCATGTATGAAGGCTACTTCCACTTTAATATTCCGTTGCATTTTTAAGGCGCAATGATACAACTATTTGAACTCTCCGGAATGCGTGAGGTATCACGCCGCATTTGAAGGCGTTTTCAAATTAGCCAAGTTCCGATACCCGGATTATCGTTTTGCATACTTCGTATTCTTTTGTTGTATTCCGTACCACTTGTTTATTTTTAATCCTTGTATAAAAACCACCCATTTGCTAAAGACAATTCTAGGAGGAGCGCACTTAAGCTATGCATTCACGACTGCAAAAATGTTCACGGAAATCGAAAAGGCCAGCGTGCATGAAGGCTATTTCAATTATTGACGTTGAACAGTTTTCCATTTAAAAAATTAAAAGTGAGAGAAAGTTTCCAACGTCACAAACAAAGATCTGGTACGTAGTCTGGTACTTTCACAATTGATATGTGCAATAATTTGTTTGCACCATTACAGCCGGTAAATTATTCATTTCTGATAAAGGTTTTGAATAATTAACCATGAAATTATTGGGAGAGATAAATCATATGATCAATTTTTTTCAAAACTTTTGACAATTTTCGGAGAAACTGCGTTTCATGAAAGAAGTAAACAGTATATCGATGGTTAAAGTGTGCAACTACGAACCCATATTTTCGGTGTTTCAAAATTTCTCCTTCCTTTTTATTATCTCGCAAAGCAACAAGCAAACTTTACAGCTTGAGATCTTGAGATTCATCCAGAATATGCTGCTAGTGCTCCCGTGCTAAGGAAGAGCGTCACATGAGCATTCAGGCGTTGCCATATTTCCTTCAATAAAAACCGAATTTACTGAGACAATTCTGAATATTATTCCTCTGATTTTTCAGACAATGGAGATGTTTCATGTGTGAGGAATTTGCGATTTGACTGATGATTCTTATGTTAAAGTTCGCGAGAAACACGATGGTGCCACTGGTTTTCTCTGAAATCAACTACCAAGCTCAAAGAAAGCTCTCAAGTTGAGCCCAAGGGGGGGGGGGGTATATCCCACGCTATCCTGAGAGTCCACCTCCACATTAAAACAAACTCTCCATGCAAATATAGGGAGCAAATACATTGACAGGGCTGCCATTTTATTTGGAGACTCTAAAACTGAAAACACGGCATCCCTGCTAATGTATTCGCACCCTATCTTTGGCATGGAGAGTTCGTCTTGATGTAGAGGTGGACTCTCAGGACGGCGTGAGATATCCCCTCCGTTTTGGCCTCAACTTGAGAGCTGTTTTTGAGCTTGGGAGGTGATTTCAGAAAAAAACCAGTGGCACCATCGTGTTTCTCGCAAACTTTTACATAAGAATTAACAGTAAAATCGCAAATTCCTCAAACATGCAACATCTCCATTTTGTTCGCAATTTAATCTAAAATATCTGAAAATTTCGAAGAGTATGCATACATTTCTTCAAAAATACATATTTCATTCGGAGAAATTTGGCAACTCTCGAATGTTCATACGGCGTTTTCCCTCAGCACGGCAGAGTAGGAGTATGTCGTTCTTTCTCGAGGAGGAAATTACTCGGAAAAATATTCATAGCTTTCATCAAAAATAACATTTAACCGGGAGGAATTATGCGAAATTCAAATGCACATACGTGGATCTTTCTCATCGGAGCAGCATAACTCGGGGAAGGGTTGTTCTTCGAGCGAAGTTCCCTAAAGCTTCGTGGGAGTAGCGCGCGCCAAATCGAGGGCTTTCGAAGTTGGGAACCTCATGCAATTGGCGATCAACACGAAGCCCCCGTCCGAATCGCGAACTGTTCCCCGCGCGAAAATTCACCCTTCACCACACGATCCCTCGACATCTGTGAGGAGGATTTTCGCAAAGCCGATTTCTCACGTCGTCGTCGAGAATGGCAAGCCGAAAATGAAGCATCGAACGCCCTCTCCAGTCCTCTTACTGGCCCAAGGAGCGATTTCCGATACTCGATCACCCTATTTTCAGCTTCAAGTTTGTACATTGACATCAAGCGTCTAGCCACGAAGTCAGTACTGAATAGTGCTTATAAAGAGAGAGGCTTGTCATTGCCATCCGTTTTACACAGAAAGACCGTGCCGTTTCTTAGCTGCGGAATGATTATTGAGATTGATGAACAAAGCTTTAGACAAAGAAGGCAAAGAGAATGTGGAGCAGTGGCGTGGAGTACTTTGCAATAAATCGATTGATCGGCCGTTTAAACCTATGGAAAAGTATCGATAAACAGGGTGTTCGCAGCGAACAACTTAATAATGGGCCTGTTGCATGCAAGAGATACAGCCGCGCGAATAGACTTTTTGGAGGTTAAATGACACGAAAATTACGATGGTCACATTAAAAAAGTCTGAAATACACTCCTT
>NW_017556656.1:1441337-1490907 GCF_001854935.1 Bemisia tabaci
CATGTATTCGCCATATCAAAGCCCAATACACATTTATACACCGGCTACGTAAATCTGCTAAGTTACAAAACATGAATCGACAGTTGTCGGATTGTACATCAATGACAAAATGTGTCTAGGCCCTCATTCTTGACTACAACTACTGCCCCCAGAGCCGCTCTCCGACGCCAATGCGTTGGAGCTTCCTGCTTGTTTTTAATTTTTAGCTTGTATTCAAGTAGAGAATGGGCATGTGATTAGCCAGGAACGTCTTGGCTATGTTTCTTCACTTATTTTAGCCTTTTACCAGGGTGTCTACTAAAACAGGCTGACCAAAAATCAGTACTTTTACAGTACTTTTTCAGTGATATCCCAAGAAATTCAGTACCTCCTCATTAGAAAAATTCAATACTTTTTCAGTACCTTCACAAATTTGAACTTCTCGCTCAGAAATGAAAAAAATGTTGTACCTCATTGCGGAATTCCCGCACTTTTTCAATTTTTCCGGATCGCCCTTAAGAAATCAGTACTATTTCCGGACTTTCCGGGAATTCCGGACGTGTAGACACCCTGCTTACATACAATTTATTGGTGAATGACTCTTATATTTTCAAAATCACAAGTCTATCATTTTTTTAAGTTTAATTTTTACATACTTACTTTACTCTCGTGTATTTCTGTTTTTATCTTTTCAGTGCATCTCGTCTTGGAGTCAACCTCGCGATCCGACAAAGCTGCAGCGTTCTCGATCGGGTTTCGGGTCTAGTTGCAGTTTGAAAAAACGGGGTTGAGGTCTTGAGGTCCGGAGCGAAGCCAATTAGTGACGGGGCTTTGGACCGACCTAAGCTTAACATCGCCGCTACGTGACGGCTGACGGGCAGTGCTCGATAGCGAAGCAGTCGGGACTTTTCCATCGGAAGCTCATGCCTATCGGACCCCAAGATCGGGGCCGGGGCCCCCCGAAACCCACTAAATAGCCTCGCCCTCCCCGCACAGTAGAAAGCACCCAACTCCAATGTACACTACCTACTTATGCGCGGTTTCATATTGGGCCAACCGGCTTTTCCACCCACATAAAATCAATGTTGCCACGTCTCCTGTAGAATTCACCTATTTCAAGACGAGAGGCAATAACATTTCGATTAATTTGCTTACTGCAGTACTTTTACTGGGTTTCATTGGATAACGATCCCAAATTTTTCAGTGCTTTCAACATGATAGATGACATTTTTTGGACAATTTTGTAACTTTTTGTTGTGCGCAGCGTGATTTTTAAGAAACGTCCACACACAATGTAAGTGGGTGGTTTCACGATAACTGGAATAGTTTTGTCGCCGTAACGGACAATGCATATTTCGGTCATATTTTGAGGAGTAATGATGATCACACGAATTTTTTTGCATTAATCTACACAGAGTTACGTGTTATAACGCTTTCCAAAGATTTACCACTGTACTTTACAATTTTAAAATATAAATGGCCGAAAATGTGTGGTCTGTTACGCTGACTTTTTACCGCGTAATAGACAGCACATTTTCGGTCATTTATATATTAAAATTGAAAAGTAGAGCAATAAATTATTAGAAAGCGTTATGATACGTAACCCTTTGAGGATTAATGCAAACAAATTCGTGTGATTATCATTTCCACTATAAAATGACCGAAAAATGTGTTGTCAGTTACGGCGACACACCTATTCCAGTTATCGTGCAACCCACTTAATTTGTGAGTGATAGTTTTTTAAAATTCGTAACACTTGTACTTAATTTAATGATGATTCTAAGAAATACAGCTGCATCTGCTCGTATTTTTCCATGTTATTGCTGTATCAAATTTAGTAATCCGTGTTTGTTTAAAGTGAGAGCTGAAGATGGGGTACGATGCCCCGAAAAGCTTCCACACACAATGTGAGTAATTAAACAAAACATCAACTACGCAATTCTTGGCTAAATTATCTCAATAAAATATTGGGGATTGTTGTTAAAACGGCAACGCTAGAGAGAATGGCCCGAAAAAGGCGAGACGGAGGCGGGGAGGCGGCGGGGGGTGGGTCGGAAATTGGAATGTTCTTCTTTCGCTTGCTCTTTGGTTTGGGATGATATTGACAACTGCAATAAGCTTCAGACGCCCCCGCCCGGGTCGATTTCCAGCTTTCAAACGCAGACCCGCCATCCGCGCTTGTGGCCGCGCCGCCGGTCCCCGAGACCCGAGATGGGCCGCGGCGAGCTCCCCGATTCTCACGGAGCGGAGACCGCCGACCCCGTGATTCATCGCCATGACCTACGACAACTCCCTTCACCGCTAGTCTCGCCCACCGGACCCATCATTTGGATCAACTCAAGCCAACCAGTCCTAATGAAGCTCTTGCATGTGTCTGGAATTTGCGATTTAAGTACTATTTACGATGTAAAATTTCGTGAGAAACACGATGGTTAGGGTGTCCCTTATTTTTGAAATTTGAAAAAAGTTAAGCTCCCCAGTGGGCTGATTATTGAAATCAATAGACAAAGCTATTGACAAAGAATACGAAAAGGAGATGGAGGGATCCTATTGGTGGAAGCGGGTGGCTGCAATGGACATAAGAGGTAAGTAATCGACAAACTAGCGGCAACCCATGAGAGACCCTTTAGTTAGTCCATCATTTTCACCCTTAGTCTATAGCAACCACCCGTTTTAACCAATAGGATCACTCCATACCCCCTATGTCTTCTTTGTCTATAGCTTTGTCTATCAATTTCAATAGTCAGCCCGCAGGTCTCAAAACGTGCTATGAGGTGTACAAATAAGGATTATTTGGACAAAATTTTAAATTTTTTTTAGCGCCCTCTCAAGCGCCCAAAAAGGCGTCAGTCGAAAATGTTATAAAATCTGGTAGAGTGGATAAACAATTCCAGGTAAAATTGACGAATTAACTGCTGTAAGGCAAAAATTTGGTCCGTTTGGTCGTATCTTTGATCGTTCAGCTGGTGCCACTGGTTTTCTCTAAAGCGAACTCCAAAGCTCAAAAAAAGCTTACACAATTTAAGCCGTAATGGAGAGGATATCCCACGCTATATTGAGAGTCCACCGCTATACATGGATTGCATTTTGCAAAAAGGAACCACTAGCATTGCAATGGTGCTAAGATTGTGCAACTTAATCCTTTGAAATAAAATTGCGGAAATTGTGAAAAACTATGAAATTTAGATGGTAATTTTTGTCTTAAATTTACAGTTTTTAGCGAGTAAAATAGAAACTATTAAGGAATAATCGGGTTTTTCCTCCAAGACAAAAGAAGTTGCACAATCTTAGCAACATTGCAATGCTGGTGGTTCCTTTTTGCAAAATGCAATCCACATGTGAGCCACATTTTGCAATAAGGAACCAGTATTTCTGGCTCGTTTTAGAAACAACATATGAATCATCGGTTTCCCTATGCAGAAAGATGCTTTTATGAAAGAGCTAGAGATAGTGGTTCCTTACTGCAAAATGTAATCCATATGTAGTCAGACTCTCTATGCAAAGATAGGGAGCAAATACATTAGCAAGGTTGCCGTGTTTTCAGCTCCGAGTCCCAAACAAAGTGTCAATCCTCTGAAGGTATATGTTCTCTATCTTTGCATGGAGAGTGTGACCTCCTTACAGGTGGACTCTCAAGATGGCGTGGAATATCCCCTCCATTACGGCGTCAATCTTGAGATATTTTGATTATTGTTTGAGCTTCCGAGTTTGTTTTAAAGAGGACCATTGACAACATCGTGTTTCTTGCGAACTTTTACGTAAGAAAAAGTGCTTAAATCGCGAATCCCCCACACATGCAAAAGCTCCATTATCTACTTAGTGCCATTTTAAGGAGAGCCTATTTGCCGAGCGGAAGAATTTTGGTCTTTAGTTCCTTGCAATATAGGATGGTAGAATAATGCTGGATCCAAAATATTCAAAAAAGAGGTCAAAACCAAAACCGGAAGAAAATAACAAAAAATGAGAGTAGTGTATAATGAGCCACAATGTGTTTCAATGCAATACTGGGGTGGAAATAGACTTGATTAGAGGGACAGAACGTTTGGCTGATTGTTGAAATTGATGGACAAAGCTGTAAACACAGAGGGCAAAAGGGATATGGAGAGATCCTATCGGTGGAAGCGGGTAGTTGCAATGGACAAAGAAGGTAGATAATAGACTAAGTAACAGCAACCCACGAGAGACCCAGTCCATCATGTTTTCCCTTACTCTTTAGGAAGTAACCATTTCAACCAATAGGACCGCTCCATACTCCCTGTGTCTTCTTTGTCTATTGCTTTGTCTATAATAATTTCAACAATCAGCCCCCAGGTATTGAAGTCATCAACTTTGACTTGGTCATAGTTTATTGCAAGTTAAGATACGGTACAAATCACAATCACCATGCAAAACCTCAAACAGATAATTTTTGCTGTTTGTTTTATTGCATACATCAAAAATTGAAGGCAAACATCAACATCATGCATGAAGTCCACATCTTTCTCGCATTTCTGCTTCTTCCAAAACAGCCATCGATAGAAGGCAGTTTTACGGTCCGCGGGTTTTTTAATTATCTCAGAGTTCCGTCCCAAAAGATTCCTTGACACATTTAAAAAGTGGCGTGAAAAATCCTGGCTCTTTGTGGTTAAAAAAGACACTTCACAATAATTTTTGAGGCGGGGAAATTCGAAAACGTGGATGAACACATCAGCGCAGTCATAAAATTTTAGCGGCTCCTCCTTCCTGGTCAATGCAGGTCATCGCAACAATGAGAAGAAGGAGAGAAAATAATCTGCGCGTTTTATGGGGCTATCATTGTCATTCGTGGGCTAGTTGAAACCCGGCAACTTCTGACTTTTCTCCATTTCCTCTTTGCTCCCACCCTTTACCGGGCCGTCTCTGAATTTCTCCGTCGATATGATAAGTGCACTTTTCGCATTTATGGATCTTGGGCTTGCATTTCGCAGCCGTTGGAATAACGCGACGGACGTGAGCAAATAGTTGTCACATTGGCTTTAATTACCTCAAATTTTCCGATTTTCACGCGGTTGAATATTAATGGCAGCATTATTATGCAGCATGGCAACGCCTCCATATAATTGGGCTGCATTTTGCAATAAAGAACTACCAGCATTGCAACTCTGCTGAGATTGTATATCGTCGTCAGGACTTCACTTTTACAATATTATTATCTTTTTATGGAGCCATTATTATTAGCTTATTATATTCATAAAAGCACCTGAATATATTGGAAGACTAACGAAACACACGCATACGATATCTGAATGTTACTACTAAAATTAGTCAAAATTAGTGGTTCCTCATTGCAAAATGCAATGTTGTGTCTTGTATAGAGAAAACTTACTTTTTAAGCAACTTTGAATAAGAATAATGACCCTAAAAATAATTAGCGGTAATGATAACCAAAGTATTGGCTCTCTGTTTGCACTTTTCATTGATAATGATCATGACCGATTATGCCAGTGATATTGTTACTGAAATCCAATATTTTTGAGTAAATCTAATCGCCTGAGAAAATATTGCATTGGTGATCAATGTATTCTTTAGCATTATACACGGAGAAAAAAACTTCGTGCGTGGGACCCGAAGTTCAGGTCATATGGATCTCTGAAGTTTTCGGATTGAGCATCTGAACACTTCAGGTCTAGCTGCCGAAGTTCAGGTCTGACATCTGAAACTTCAGTTCTTACGTCTGAAGTACTTCAGATGTGAGAACCGAAGTTTTTCGGATGTGAGAACCGAAGTCGTTCGGATGTGAAAACCGAAGTACTTCAGATGTAAGAACTGAAGTTTCAGATGTCAGACCTGAACTTCGGCAGCTAGACCTGAAGTGTTCAGATGCTCAATCCGAAAACTTCAGAGATCCATATGACCTAAACTTCGGGTCCCACGCACGAAGTTTTTTTCTCCGTGTAGAGACATTTCTGGGGAAACAGCCGTGAGTCAACACAAAAGGGGTCATTTTAGCATTATAACGAACACTCAGATTTATTGTCAGTCACCGACGTCTTTAATTGCAGGTGTGAATCCAATGTTTCCAAATTGCGATGTATTGACATTTTCCCTCAGGCCCTCTCCTCCTTCTAGAAAGAAAAGTAAAAGTAAACCTTGAAGATTAAGTAAAAAGAGTTCCTTGTGCAGAGGGTGAGTACAATTAATGTGAAGGTGAGTATGGACATAAGTGACAATTGAGAAGATTATATTCCAAGGCTATAGTTAGATTGTAGTTAGTAGAAGTGTTACTCCGAGAAAAGACATCAAACATTACAAAAATAGATTAATCTACATCGAAGAAATCGGACCAGTTTACAATAAAAAGTACATGTGTAGTCAGTTAATTTTTGGAGCAGAGAAGTGGGAAATTTCCATTCGCTTTTTGCACTAGATTTCGAAGTATAATTTCGTCTCTCCTCTGTTATAACAGTTTTCTGAAAATTAGAATTTTTTCCATGGGAACGAATCGTATACCATACATTCTAAAAATCTAGAAAAGTCAAAAATTTCAAATGAACAAATGCAAGTTGACAGCTGGGTTTCGTCAGTTCGAACATTTGCGGAACAATCGATTTCTATTGAAACAGACTGGCCCGCACCTTGGGGATCGATTATTCATACTGGATTCGAATGAAGGAAAACTAGTGTTACAAACTGTGTGCAACTGCGAAAATCACCTCTGAGAATAGACACGAGGTGGTGAATGCGTAATTACAGGACATGCACATTAAGTGGAACGGAACCACGCCTTCGGAGAAGCACGTGCAAAAAAGCAGAGGTAAAACGAATCACGCGGGGCCCACGAACAATGAGACAAATTTTCAACGCGCAGTAAAGATCTTGATATGGACAGTATTACGCAAACAGGAGCAATTATTTTGGGCTCAGTTTGGGGACAAAATTTGCGTCATTAGTCCCCCTATAGGGATATTTGCTTTTACGGATGAGTCAGAAATAGTGTTTCTTTTCTGTGTAACGCAGTCCTTTTTATGACGTAAGGCATTGCGTTGGAGTCGTAAATATCTTTCATAGTATCTATACTGGGTGTCTAAAGGGTTTGTAAAGTTTAAAAATTCAGGAAAAAATCTGTAGGATATTATGAATGTTTTTCTATGAAAATAAATAAACATGACTACATTGCGGATTTAAAATTTCGAGAAAGGGGGTTTCAAGATAGGTATTGATAAGGGCCATTTTTAGGCCCACCCTGAATTCCCTCAACTCTACGATTTTTTGCTCATTGAAGGTCTGTATTTTACGGAATACATCAGAATTCAGTCCTTTTCTGTCTCTTTTTGGGTCTAATACTGGTCTATACATGGGTCTTAGAGCCGATTTAGGCGGAAAATGCGGATATTTTGGCATTCAACCGTAAAACCACACCTTTTCCTGCCAAAATCTGTCTTCAGACCCGCGTTTACGCCAGTATTAGAACTGAAAAGAGATAAAAAATGACCTGATCTGATGCGTTTCGTAAAATATATACCTTTAATGGGCAAAACAGGTTCAGTTAAGACAGTTGCCGAGAAGATTTCCTTATGAGTTAATAAAGAAAATAATGTTTTCTTAAAGAAGAAAAGATGCTTTTGTAAAGAGGAAAGTCACTTACATCAAGCAGAAACTCGCTTTTGTTCACCTATTTTATTCTTGATTCAAAATAAAATCTTCTTGACGGCACTTATCTCTCTTATCTCGACTTATTTTGCAAGGAAAGATCCGTGCTCTTAAAGGATGCCTGTCATTCTTATTGCTGGTATGTTGGAGTGCCTTCAATTTCGTCTAATACTGTACAACACCTTCTATTGTGAAATAGTGAAGCGCGCCGTGGCACGTGGCACGCTGCGGCGCGGCCAGCCAGCTAGCACGGAACGCGCATGGGCGCCTACAAACCTAAGGGATACCTCAAGCATTGCGCAATGCGTGAAGTATCTGCTTAGGTTTGTAGGCGTCAGTGCGCGATTCGTGATGGCAGCACGTCGCGTCACTCCGCTTTATGCTAGGGCCTATTATTTAAACTCGCGGAGTCAGCGTTTTTCAACTCATGATTTTTGGGCGCTTCTGGGTACCAGATGCGCCCTTTCCAGCCGTTCGACTCCCCCGATGTAACATGTACTATACTACATACCGTTTTGCCTTATGGGTAATGACGCCATTCTGGTACACCCGGGAAAATTTGATTTTTTTCTGCATCTGGTATTCGTAAAAGTTTTCGTGAAATGTTTTGTTTTTAAGCATAACAATCTCGCACGGACGTATTACCTGGTTAAACTATTTTGGGGCTTCGTTATGCTTAAATGCCTCATATTCGAGGTTGTAGTTTCAGATTGATTCGAAAAAATCACGTACAGTCACGTGATCTCTTCATTTTAGTGACGTATTACTGTGCTATTTTGTGATTGGTTCATTCTCTCGGCGCAGCATCGTCAAGCGTCAGCTGTTTGCGGCTCTGCTTCGAGGCAGCGTCTAGTGATTCTAGTGATAGCGCGCTTTGTATTCCGATTATACCGATCACTCTATATTATACCTCTCTACCGTTTGAGTTACGTGAGTTTAGATTATTTTATCCCCCCATTACAATGTTTTGTTTTTAAGCATAACAATCTCGCACGGACGTATTACCTGGTTAAACTATTTTGGGGCTTCGTTATGCTTAAATGCCTCATATTCGAGGTTGTAGTTTCAGATTGATTCGAAAAAATCACGTACAGTCACGTGATCTCTTCATTTTAGTGACGTATTACTGTGCTATTTTGTGATTGGTTCATTCTCTCGGCGCAGCATCGTCAAGCGTCAGCTGTTTGCGGCTCTGGGTTGAAGGTTTAAGGTTATGTCAGAGAGAATAGAAGAAAGTTAGAGGCCCGACTCGATGCTAGGTAATTGAAACAGATGCGCTCGCAGCGCGCTCGCTGGCAACGTACGCAACTACTATTTTCTATTGTTTTCCAGAGACTAGCAGCGGGTATGTTGCTGCCGGACCACCTTCACGTAGGCAATTTGTTATACATCGTCCGTCCGCAATACTCTCGCTTGGCCGTATGAAACCGTTCCTCGCATGCGCAGTGTTGAAGAAGCGCTCTCCAACGCTTTGGCGTTGGAACTGCTTGTTATATGTTTGCACACTCTGCATGGATTACTTTAATTTAAAGTGATAAAAAAAATATATATATGAAAGGAAAATTTAATGTGTGTTTTGTAAATATTAAGGTGTTTCCTTGTCGTATTTAATGATTTTCAAAGCACATTAATTTTTTCTTTTACATTTTGTGCTTTTACTGTGCTGCAGCGTGGTGTGAGCGCAACCAAACGCTCAAAATAGGACGTATTTGACTCTGAAAGATCAATGTACAAATGGGCTAAAACCGAAGATTGCGTGCTTCTCGGTTTTTTCCCTCTTTTGTTCATTTGTGCATAGTTTCTTTCGACACAACTACTGCTCATTGACTTTAATATCGATGCCATCGCTTGGAAAAGGTTTTAAAAATATTTGCCACGTTTTAAAAATGTAAATGTTCTTAAAATAAAGTAATATTTTCATTTAGAAAAAGTATTTATAAGGTTTATTTTTCATCGAAAATTTTAAGGATGGAAATAAAACCAAACATTCACCCATGACAATTTAAAAAGATTGATCAAAACAATAAGGAAATAACATTTCATTTAAAAAATGAGTTACCACAACAACTCTTCCGTCTCTCTCAATTTTCTCATGTCATTATTGTCAATATAATTTTACACGCGGACTAAAATATGACACTTGGACCAAGTCACTGTCGCTTATTTCACGCGTGGACGTACACTACTGGACAAAACAGGTGTGCGGACAAAAAATCGTTGACGGAATGACCTGAAACCCTAAATTCAGCTTGTGATTCCGGTATTATGGGAAATTCAGCTTGTGGGTCTCAAAACGGCCCTTATCAATCCCCTCCCCCCTCTACTCTAAAATTCGTATCTTATCATAAAGAATTTGGCAAAACCTGGATGTTGGTACACGGTTTTGGCTTGGGACAGCAGAGAACTTTTCGGCGATCACAGCTCGTTGGGCCATGCCGGACTCTGCTCCGGTCAGTGGCGAGGCGTGAATGATCGATTATCGATATTTCCCCATTTGAGCTGTGGTAAAGAATCGATTATTAGGGTGTTTGCTGCGAACACCCTAATAATCGATCCTTTCCAAAGGTTGAAATGGTAGATCAGTCGATATATCGCAAAAGACGCCACGCCACTCGCTGAAAAAAAATTTTCGATGTTTTTACCAAGGTCCGTTGGTACCTTTGCCATCTCACTTTTTTTTTTTACCAATTATTGGTAATTTTACCAAGACAGACTGGCAAGCTTACCTAAAAACCGGTATTTTTACTGTTTTTTTCAGGTAAGAATACCACTTTTAGGTATTGGTAATCAATTCCCGGTAACTTTGCCATTTTATCTCGGTAATTCTACCACAGTCGATAAAAAATATTGGCGTTTTTACCAAGGTCCAGTGAAATTACGGGGAAAGTTCAATAATTTTACCGAGTTTTCTCGGTAAAATTACCAATTCCATAAATAGTAATTTTACGAAGAAAAAACTGGAATCAAATAGAGCCCTGGATTCTTAGTAATTTTACCCTTTTCTAGGTAAATACACCGATATTTTTATTTAGTGTGGTCGGCGGAAAGTGGTGGCGGCGTGGATCGGGGCCGGATTTCGGAGGGGGTCGCGGATAAATTGGTCGTAACTTTGAGTGGCGTGACGTCACTTAGGCGGTAACCGGATTCGGGAGGGGTATAAAGTTAAGCGTGACATGTGACCGGGACAAATTGGCTGTAAACTACATTGAAAACAATCAAACTGGAAAAAACGCCCCAGTTTGATTTCCCGGGAGTGGTCTCCGGCGGGGTTTCGGCTTTGGCCTCGGAGGCACTTGATGCTCCGGCCCACGCCGCCTTGCTAAGGAAAAACGCCGTATGCACGTCCAAACGTTGCCAAATTTCTCACGATGAATTAATTATTTTATTATCTCTCAGGAAATTTTTGAGTACATTCCTTCGAAATTTTCAGATACGTTAGATTAAACTGCGAATTAAATCCTCTGAAAAATTAAAAGAAAAATATGAACGAAATGCCCTAAAATTTTTTATTTTATCGAGGGAAATTTGGGAACGCCTGATGGCTCATACGGCGTTCAAAGGTTGCCAAATTTTTCGTGATGAATTAATTATTTCACAGGAAATTTTTGAGTACATTCCTTCGAAATTTTCAGATACGTTGGATTAAATTGAGAATTAAATCCTCTGAAAAATTGAAAGAAAAATATATGAACGAAATGCCCTAAAAATTTGTATTTCGTCGAGGGAAAGTTGGAAACGCCTGACGGCTCATACGGCGTTCTCTCTTAGCACAATAGCACAGGACGCCACCTTCAAGAATCCCGAGTCGATGGAATATGATGAAACAGAAACAACTGGGTGTCCCATGGCATTACACCTACTCCAGCCTGATCCGTGTTTTTTCACAGGTTTGTCCTCTGTTTAAGTCATCACGGAAAAAAAGTGTCAGGAATTATCCCCCAAAATTGTTCTACTACCCAAATTTGTTGGATGATATGGCCATTTCCAATTAATTTTGGTAGCTCCGCAATTCAAGTTGGGGTAGCACCGCAACATTTGGTTTAGTAACCTAATTTACCGGGATACTACCACAATAATCGGGGTATTACCACAATTAATTGGGAATGTCCATATCATCCAACAGTTGGGACTTAACCCCTACCTCTTTTTTTCTGTGATCCTTTGGGGGAAACATTATAACCCAGAACCGGCTCCCAAACCCCAATCGTAAAATCCAATCGATCCCCTCAACTAGTAGGGTCTATCCTAAATTTTCCAACGAAGACAGATTTTTTTCATATAAATTCGTCACATTATTGGTTTTTTAGTGAATATTCACCGGTACAGGAAACGAAGTTTCCATGATTTTGCATCTGTCTCCTCGGAAGTCCTCAGTGCCGGAGGGTGCGGGGCGGGACCCGGTGGGGGTGGGGGGGGGATGTCGCGGGCGAGCCGCGAAACGCGACGCCTGATAAATAAAGAATAAGCCCCCGGAGCTTTTATCAAGTTGGCCAACTTTCGTTTTAATGAGCCAGCCCAGAATGGTTAATTAGTTACTTGGAGCCGAGCAGCGCGCCACGACGGCCCCGCCATCGCGAAAAAATCCGCTCCCTAATTATGAATTGTTGCTTTTTTAGTGCTCCGCCTCGGCACCGCGCCCCATTATCCGGGAGGGTTGCCGGCTTCGCTCGTTCCTCCCTTGCGAAATCGAGGAAATCGGGGTATTTAGGTGTGCGATGTGGCAACTGACTATTCCCGTCGGCGTGAAATGCAACCCCGAGCTCCGTAAATGCGAAAAGTGCACTTATCATGTCTAGACTACCTACATCGGGAGAGTATTGCCATGTCTGTGCCGCTCTGTGATTCGCTCACCGGTTTTAGATCTCTAGGGCCATTCAATGCCATTCATTGATAACGTTGTGCACTTATGGAGGAAGGGGGTATGCATAAGTATAGACAATGGACCACTAGACAAGGAACGAATGTCAGCATTCTGATACATGTTTATTCACCAAAAGTTCGCGTAAAACACGATGCGCACAACGAAAATTACCGACATGAACTCCTTCCGAAGATATTTAATGATTCTTGGTGCGTGAATTGAAACCACCCGCTCATGAAAACTCAATGCCCTACATGATTCACATTGCGCGCTAAACGTTATCATGAACGTCTCTGCGATAAAAAAAAAAAATAGCAACCTAGATATTAGCGCTTTAGCTCAGCTATAGCAAATTACTTATGGTTTGAAAAACACATGGTGGGAAATAAACATTGCTCGATTGAGAAGCTTTCTGAAACTTGTAGTGCGCGATTTGACTCACGTAGGCTTTGAGTTTTTTGTGAGCGGGCAGTTCAAATTCCTCGTAACCAATCTGAAATAAAAACGTTATCGTATCTTCGTTAGGAGTTTGTTTCAGTAATTTTTGTTGTACGAATCGTGTTTTACGTAAAATTCTGGTTAAGAAAAATGTATCAGAATGCTTAAATTTGTACCTTGTCGATGACAGTGGTCCATTGCCATCACAATCCATTCAGCACAGAAAAATTGTGCCGATTGCTCACTGGTTGCACCATTCTGCCATGCTAAGGAAAAACGCCGTATGAACATTCGAGAGTTGCCGAATTTCCTTCGATAAAATGTTTATTTTTGAGGAAAGTTATGAATATTTTTATTTGCAATTGTTAGTAACTTTAGGTGAAATTCTGAGCAAAAGTATCTGAAAAATTGGAAAGAAAATATTCATAAGTTTACCAGGAAATTCGTGTTTTACTAAAGGAAATTTGGCAACGCCTGGAGGTTCATACAGCGTTTTTCCTTAAGCACGACAGCATTTCACTCGTTAATGAAGCCCCCCCCGCTCCTAGTTTTGAACTGAGGTAAAACGAAAATGATGGCGGCAGAGTCCTGGGCGTGATAAGGAATTTTCAACTTCCGAAGTCAAACAGTTTTCGATGAGCATTTTTGTGCATTATCATAGTCTCTCAATAAGTTTCTCCGTTAAAAAAAGGAAATTTCTTCGAAATTGAAATTGTTTACATCGTGTCTTCACAGCCGACGGAAAGTATAGATTTTAAACAGAGAGAATTCGTACGTGTCAGTTCTGCTCTTGGATTGGTTCATAAGTTTTAGGATTATTTTAAGTTCCTCCTAATGAACGGTACCTGCAGGAAAATGTCCTCATAACTCTAGTTTCTTGTGAATGAGACTGATTTCGCTATTTTACCGAGATCAGCCGGTTCATTTAAATTAGAATGATTGAATTTTAAGGGTCACGCGATATTAATAATTGGGTACTGAAGTCTCTGTCTCTCATCGATAACATGACAGTGTAGAAACATTCGAATGGTGATTCATAACCCGAGCGTGGTGCTTCCCATCATAAAATTAAAAACCTTCGCTTCACTGCGCATCAATTTTAATTTGTTTCATTGTTCTTGCTCCTCAGGGGCAATTTTTTACCCAGTTTTTTCACACTTGTTTTTACCTACCAATCACAATCACGTTCATTAATTACACATTTAGAACTGCAAGCCTATCCTCAGTGTCAATTCTCGCAAGTTAGTGCGACTGCTTTCCTTACATTTGAATCCACTATCGATTCTAGGTAGGGCAGCTTACTTCGATACGAAATCCAGAGTTGCCAATAGGTGGGAATTGTCACTGCTGAAACGACTACGGCTCGGATCATAAAAAGGGGTCTTTTTAGATGTATCCTTTGTCAAAAAGTAATTCATCGTACACAGTTTGGCAAGCATAATGATGCTCTCTCAAAGTGAGCATAGGCTAGTAAACAAGTCACTCCTCTGCTATAACTGCTATAAGGGCGTACCTAGATATCTACGTGAGCCCTGATTCACACATGAATCCATGCTACCAAGAGCTCATGTAGAAATCGAGATAAGCTCTCACGTCTATAGATGAGCGACGAAGTGTGGAAGGTGTGAAAATTCCACGGTAAGACAACAATATACCTTGATTACTGACGTACCTTTTTGCCTTGACTTGCTGAGGAAGTTCAACTAAACCTGAGAAAAAATTGACTATAAAAACGACTCGGAAGCGGATTATTCTCAGTTGGTATTACTACGTCCGCAGTCATGGGTACCAAGTATAGACCGTTACTATTTCTACTCCTCGCCGCTTATTTTCAGGTAACATTAACAAAAATTAAAAGTCATATTTTAATTGGTCTATAGACTTTGTGCTTGTGCTTGTTTTAGATTGCATGGTTTGTTAGCAACGCACGCCATGTTATCTACAAAGAGGGATTTGTTTGTTGCACACGACGGATAATTCACGCTGAGAACACTTTCGATCCGTAAAATCGCTCAAAAATCACGTCGAGCCATCAAATTTTGGAGACTTGCGCAGATCTCGAAGAAACTTCCGGGGACTCAGTTATGGGCCAGCCGGATCTCGTGTTTCCGGTGGTTTGATTGTTTCAGAAAGGGTTGAAATGAGTGCGAACTGGAAAGAAGTCCTAGTGTCCATCGCGCGCAAACCTGTGTTAAGTTCAAAAAGTCTTGTAAAGTCGTGTGATCAACTCCAACAGATATAGACAAATAATTAGTTAATTGTTGAGCTGTTGTGTGGCAATCAAGGCGTATTTAATTACAACTGGTGAATTAATTGCAACCTAGGCGATCACGAACGTGGCGGGAGATCACCAAGTTCCCTTTGGAATTCGCACTCATTTCGGCTCTTTCTAAAACAATCGCACCATCGGAATAACGAATGCCAGCCCACAACTAAGTCTCCAAAAGCTTTTTCGAAATCTGCATGAGTCTCAGTGGCCGTTTTTCCTGGGAGTACACAATATTATATTACGTAATATATAATGTAATGGGTCAGTTGCGCTGGTCATAGAACCGTATTTTGATGCCTGATTCTTGTAGATTATAGCTAAAAATAATAAGATCCGTCTGAACGGCAACTTTCTACGTTGAATATCAACCAAAATATCGCGCCTAGAAACACTCGATTTATGACGTCATCAACCGAGCATAACATGGTATGTACAACCGCGGTGGATGACGTCAAGAACCCAACTCTTCAAAGAACGATAACTCGGTTAATATTCAACATAGAAAGTTGCTGTTTGGACAGATCGTTTTATTTTTAGCTAATTAACAAGAATCAAGCATCAAATCACGATGTTGTGACCAACACAACTGGTCCATTCTGCAATTACAAATTGGCATTTCCTAATTAGCCTCTTGTTTTAGGCGCAATTTACCCCTTGCTCATGTTATCCGCTTGGGGACGATAATGTGGTTACGGAGGAAGTTGAACCATCAAACGCAGACACCGATGACGGCAAGGCAGACATTGTAAAGAAGATCCAGGAAAAAGAGGCCGAAATCGTCAAGCTAAGGGACAGCATCGAAAACGTAATTTACAAGAAGTCAAACGAGACCTACGCGAGGAAGATGAATGAAATGAAAGGAGAATATCGAGAATATATCTCTTTATACGAGGAGAATAAAACGGAGAAAGAGAAGTTGGCGGACCTCGAGGAAGATTGTGCGGAGACAGTCGACAAAGTTGATCAGGAAATCCGCAACCTGAAAAACCTGATTCAGCGCAGTCGAGGGGACCCCGAGAGGATGTTAGACCTGATGGAAGAATTGGAGAAGAAGGAGGATTTGCGTGAGGGGATCATGGAAACCTTTGAGAGATATAAGCAGCCCATTAGACGCGGGGTACAAATCCGGACTCTTAATATACAGATTTTTCGCGAAAAGTTCAGGCGAGTAAAGAGGGAGATCGAACATGGGGCACGCGCTGAAGTTGGCGAAGTTAAAGATGAAATTGAACGCACCCAGAGAGAAATAGAGAAGTTGAGATCGAAATTGGATACAGCCGAAGGTTAACAACAAGAGTCGCGTTGAAGTGAGGGGGTTTTCCAGGTTTTCTTCCACGGAAAAACTGGTTCTTTTTCTAATTTAAAAAAGAGGAGAAGGAAGAAAAAAAAGGAAACAGCAAGGGGAAAAATTAGGAAAAAACAATAAAATAAGATTGAATTATGAAAGTTGCATTATAAAAATTAAAGAAACAATACGACGAAACCAAAATACTTTTTTTTTCTAACTATACGCGTATAAATTTATATACATACGTGATTTGCTTCTCTTTTTAATTTTAACTTCATGCCTAATTTTATTTTGGATTTTATTTTTTAGTAAAAAGGGAGGAAGAGAAAAAGTTGCTCTGATAATCCTTAACGCACGTTTTATTTGAATTTTTCGGGGTGAAAAGTAAGGTAGGCGGGAATTTCTTATTTTAAAAATTTTACCGTACAAAAGTAAGTTAAATCAGAACCAATCCTGACTTCACCTGATAGTAGTACCGAAACTTACTAAGCAACCTCGCCAAACAAAACAAAAGTTTCATCAGTTATTCTTTCCGATCAGAAGCTATTTTATGTCTGTTCATCCTTTTTTTTTCTTTCTTCATCACTTTTTAGCGATTCTTAATTGCTACATCCAATGCCCGGTTTAACATAAAAACCGGATACCATAATTATTATTTTCATGCGCATATCCTTTCGCTGTGTTATTTTTTGTTTAAGATTGATTAGTCATAAACACATTTCATCATACGACTTTTGGAGTTTAATTTTCTTCTTTTTCTGGCATACAGTTATTTCGCCTTGAAACAAATAATGTTCATGGGATCAGTGCTTTTGAAAATGGGATCGTGCAATAAGCGCAAGTCTCGATTATAACCTTCAAAGTGGTGCGTTGATACGGAGTAAAAAGAGACTTTGCGAAACATATCGAAAAATATAATATTACAGATAATGGTAAAGTTTTAATGGTTGTAAAGGTCTAGACATGCTTGAATATTAATAGGTGTTTCTTTCTTTCAAGTGATATTGAAAAACTAGGCAACTTGGCAACTAGGCAATGGGAAAACAAATTTTTCCTTCCATAAACATTTTGGAGAATCAGAACTTTCCATTATTAACTAATGAGAAAAGAATTTGATCTTTTGGCTAAATATTCAAGATAGTCTGGTAAAAATCCATACTGAGAAAAAGCAAACTTCGGTAATCCAGAGGGATTGAGCTTCGGTCTGTTTTGAAATCTCAAGTTGCCGGTTATAGGAGCCAAATTACGAACAGCTGAACCAAAGATCGGTCTCTCTAACGAAAACTTTAGTTTTCTGAACCACAATATTTGGTGTTTAATATGAACCGAACTTGTCATCCTAGTGACGGTCAGGAAAAGTCTGGAAATAAAATTGAATATAGTGTCGTTATCTCTGAAAAATTTCAAACGACGAGAACTTGTTGCTATAGGAAACCAAGATTTGTTGGAACTTCAAACAGTTTTCCTTCTATATTAAACAAGAAAGATGAGTGAAAAATTATGAAAATGGAAAACTGAAGCGAAGAGCACATGTAGCATAGGTTTATAGCAAAATATGGTCAATTGTAAGGGGAGAATGCTAACATGAAGTGCAAAATGGAACTGGAGATTTTGAAATAGAATGTGAATGAGAGAAAAAGTATGGCCGATTCGTGATCTTGCAGTTTGGACTTCACGAGTGTGGAATTTGTTACCCAATGAGCAATGGGACTCAAATACGCGTATCGAGTGGCTGGGCTCTCGGCGATCGAATTGAAGCGGGAAATAAAGCTTAAAAATTATCTTCAAACGCAGTACTGTAGCTGCAACAAAAAAGAAATCTGCCTGGCAGGAATTTTCCAAGTAATGGTAGCATTGTCCCCTTACGTTGACTCATGATTTTTTTCAAGAGATGTCTCCATCATGCTCTGAAATTTTTTTGCGACGCAGACGCAATCTCTCGACAAGGATGCCAGATCAGTACTGAATTTTAATTTTCTTGATTCAGATTTTGGAAATTTAGTTTCTTTAAAGTCCATTCTAGCGCTAGACGAAGAGTTGTTAATCTCATCCTGAATATCACGACAATCATTTTGACTGAGTCTTAGATTCTCTCCTGTGCTGATTCGGTTGTTATAAACTTTGTTAGAGGAAAAATGAGTGTAATTTCTTTGAGATAAAGTGTGTTTAAAGTTTTGACGATTTCTCTGGTAAAATCTAAGTGGACAATTTTTAGAAAATGGATATTATATGTCTTCAGTCTTATTTACTATCCTTAAGTTTGTGATTGCCATTACGTTACGTTCTCAGAATCCCTGAATTTTCAATTGTCGTCCCACTTCTGTCTACTTTTCTACTGAGCTGATTCCTTAATTATTGCAATTATCGACAAACGATAGTCTCTGTATGAGCCCACTCTATTCAGTTCTGAAAATGTATATTAGCCAGGTTTTTCTATATTTCGTGGTACGGTTGAGAATTTTCCCATTTAAACAAAGAAAATGTTTATGACTTGCCAGGTTGATTTTAATGAGTTTTCCGAATATTGAGAGGAGATAGTCTTTGCATGCCGCTCTACTAAGATTAATTTAAATGGTGCAAAGCGCTCTCAGGGGGTCGGACCGAGTGACGCGACACGCATCTTTTTAAAGTGCTAGTAAATAATCGTTTATTGTGATGAGCAATACATGAGATTTGCAAGATGTCAAAACGGTTTACTACTTGAGTATGTTGATAAATCTGCCTTTTTCGCTGTATGCGATGGACTTGGGAATTCCCTATACGGCGCATACAGCAGAAGAAGAAAAGTCATCTGAAAAGAGCTCTAGGCCCTCTTTCATCAGCACCCTGAGCTCCTCTTGGCACGAACAAAAGTAGCAGGCCTCACCAATGAAACTTTGCAACCACTGATGTACCTTTCCTAGAAAAAGTTCACACATAAGTTGCTCTAAATATGGGGTGGGCGTACAAGAGCTTCCCACACTAGAATTCTTGGTAAAAATCACTGACGCACCTATTTACCAGACTACATTTTGAAGGTCGTGGATCAATTATACCTCAGAAGGCCTAGGTACAATCGAATATAAAAAGGGTTTCGAAACCAACACTTTTCAGTCTCAAGTACGCAGTCATGGGTTACAAGCACAAACCGTTACTTCTTCTGCTCCTGATCGCCCTGTTTCAGGTACTGTAAATATTATTAAAGTTCGATTGCTTCTATTTAAGTTTCAGTGTGTTTTTTTGTGGTTCATCATATTTTTCTTTAGATTGCTTGTGTTCCCCAATCATCGGAATGAACGGTTCGGATTAAAACTTTTTTCAAAGGATAAATGTCCCTATAGGCCTCATTGGGCATTTCAATTTAAAATTGTCAAAAATAGTTTCAGAAGAGCCAATTTTACGTTTTGTAATTATAATATTTTCATGATCGACTCACTTTTAAAGCTGTATTGCATGATGCCGGTAGGATCCTCTGATAAAATCTGAGCCTTTTTGTGAATCACCTGAAAAAAGATACACACGACAATGCAGATTCAAAATGCAGTTGCACAATGCAGTAGCTCTTTTTAAATCATTGGCGGAAAAACGCTCCGAATTTTCCCCTAGAATATATTATTGCGCACATCTCGAGAAATAACATATGTCAAGATAATCAACATGGACTTCACATTCACCACATTAAATTGCAAGAAATGTCAGAACAATTCAGGTGTCCGTGTAAAAGTATAAAGAGACCCAATTCTAAACACTGAATATCACCCTAATCGAGAAAAAAAACCTTCCAGACTGAACTAAGATCCTATGTAACAGTGATACAAAATAATTTTGTCACGCAGTTGATTTTTTTTTTTCAAATTAAATTTTGGATCAATTTTGGGCCAAAATGGAGTTTGAATGGGCCCCTATCCTTTCCACCGTTTTACGTTTGTTTCACTGCAAACAAGTGTCAGGGTCCGTCAAATTATATAAAGCGTACCTTTGAGTTGATACCACTCTGGGCCGGATTTAACGCGTAACCAAATGGTCCAGAACGATTTTCACAATGTAAGGTAAAGCAGTGATGAAAAAAAGGAAATGTTACGTATTGCATCTTAAATAATGGCTTTAGCGTTAAACTACGACTTTACGGGTTAGTTTTTAAACCAGAAATTTTTAACAAATGCCTCAGAATAAATATAAATTTCGACGATTCGCCAAGTTTTTCAAGTAGTTACGAATGGATTTTGAATTTTTCAACACTCCGATAGGCAAATTTGATCAAAATATTAATTCCTAATACGCGAAGCGTTTGAATTGAATTTTTCAAAATTGAGAAGACCCACGATCACATTTTTGCAAATATCTCCTCAACAATTAATCCTACGAAAAATACAAAAAAAAAAAAAAAAAAAAAAAAAAAAAAAAAAAACAGCAGAAAGAAAATTAAATTTCCTACCGAAATCACCCTCCCTTTTCTTTCCTAGCTTAATTTTTTGGTCATTAAATTAACATGTTCTTCCAAAATTAGCTGAAAAAAGGCGCATTTTTGCTGATTTTCGGGAGAAACTTTGGTTCATATCTCCAGCCACGATTATCTGAGGAGAAACTATCAAGCTCATTGAAAAGAGCGTAAAATTAACTTCTAAAAAACATACGTCAAAAGTTCAAAAGCTTGATTCAATCCTGGATTTCCCATAAAATAAGAATATGAAAACCTAAAAACGCGGCTCGAACTGTGTGACAAGGTGGTTTTTAGATTCTCAGGTTTTCAAAATCTAATTTTAAGGGCGGAGCTAATAAAATTCTGTTTGTCAGAATTAAATCAAGCTGTTGAACTTTTGACATATGTTTTCTAAAAGTTAATTTACGATCTTTCCAATGATTTTAACAGTTTTTTTCTCAGATAACTGTGGCTAATATGAACGAAAGTTTGTTCCAAAATCAGCAAAAATGCGCCTTTTTCCAGCTAATTTTGGAAGGAAATGTTAATTTTACGACCAAAAAATTAAGCTAGGAAAGAAAAGGGAGGGTGATTTCGGTGGGAAATTTTATGTTCTCTCTGTTGTTTTTTCCCCTTTTTTTTTTGTATTTTTCGTAGAATTAACCGTTGAGAAGATATTTGCAAAAATGTGATCGTGGGTTTCCTCAATTTTAAAAAATTCAAAATTCAAATTTTTGCTTTTAATTGAACCCCATAACTGAATGCGAAGAAACTCTTTGGCCATGGGTCATACAATTCTCTTCAAAAGGTTCATTTCATACAGAGTTCCCACCTATCGATTGACGTTTCCAATACGGTAAAATTGAGAAAATCTGATGAAATGGGCCTTACTGAACTTTTTGAATGTTTAACCAGCGTCAAAAATTCTCATTCCAATAGAAATGAAACTTTCTTTCAGCAGCAGATCTCTCTTTTTTAGACATGGGCAAACGAATTAGACTGGAGGAAAAACTTCTATCGTAGTCAAATTCACTGATTCAATTTTTTTCATGTCATATTTTAGGTGCAGTTTTCTCCATGCGCTTCTGACTCGATTCAAGATGAAATCAACGTCGAGGTTTCCCCAAATCTCGCAAAGGCCGAAATAGGAAATGAACCCCTCGCAAAGGATAACGGTGACAATGTCGAAGTTTCCCCAAGTCCCGCAAAGGCCGAAACAGAAAATGGACCAGTCGACGAATTGGCGATTCTCAAAAAACAATTGAAAGAGAAAAAGGCCGAGCTTAAGAACCTGGAGAAGGAGAAGGAGAGTATCCTGAACGAGGCATACAGAACCCGCGCGAGGAAAATCAGAGAGCAGAAAAAAGAACTCCAGCCTTATTTCCAAAAGCAGAGCGTGTTGAATAGTAAGTTACAGACAGTGTGGAACAAATGGTTCCAGGCATCCGAAAACACTGACCGTGCTATCAAGGACCTCAACAAGAAAATCATCCGCCACGAAGACAATCCTCAGCTGATCGCAAAATGGGAGAAACAACTGCAGGAAAAGAGGAAGGAACGCGCCGCGATCCAAGACGAATACGAGACAAAGTCGCGACCACTTGTAGAAGAGAGGAAAGCCAACGCTGAGTTTATCCATGCTAGACAGCAGAGAGACTTGGAACCGTTTAAGAAGGCCGAGGAAATGGGCAAAATCATTGAAGCCAAGAAAAGAGAGGTCAAAAAATTGAACGATGAGATTAAAAAATTACGTCAGTTACAAAAGGAAACTGAAAATTTTGAGAGATTGTCGAAGTAACGGTCTACGAATCATTACTTTTCTCAACTTTCTCCTTCAATTTTCCATGATTTAAAGTATTTTCGTCGACCACGGTTCATGAATTGAGGATCCTCCAAGTGAATTTGCTTGTTTTCTATATACCTAAGAAAGCAACGTCCTTATTTCCTCTGCATCTCAATCCTAAAAATCTATATTTTTATCTAATCTATAAATAAAATATCATCGGCTGCTTACTACAGATGATTATGGTATGAAAATGGTATTTGCAAAAGTCTCATTTTTAGTACCATCCGATTTAAGTAAAGACTTCAGAGCCTCCTCAATTTTTGAACCTAAATTGAAGGTATTGCAAGCTTTTATTGTGGAGAAATTGTAATCTGTGTTTTGAACTCATTGACTATTAACATATTTAACTGCACGATTAATTTTTACTGCGTATTTTTTTTCTGATCATCTTTCTTTGTGCAAAGCATGCACCATATGGACACAACTTATTCGGTTCATGAAACTGAACCTTTCTCTCATTTGGACGTATTTCTATCAAACGGAACTAAGCGCCATAGGGTGAGGAAGGTAGAGGGGGGGCTTGGATTGGCGGCGGAATCGGGCATCCGGCTTATTCCGTCCTATACTCGCAATGCTTTTCCATGGCGCTTAGTTCCGTTTGACAGAACATATCATAATGGAGATGTTGCATGTGTGAGGAATTTGCGATTTGACTGTTGTTGATTCTTATGTTAAAGTTCGCGAGAAACACGATGGTGAAACTGGTTTTCTCTGAAATCAACTCCCAAGCTCAAAAAAGCTCTTAAGTTGAGGCCGAAATGGAGGGGATATCCCACGCTACCCTGAGAGTCCACCTCTACATCAAGACAAACCCTCTATGCAAAGATAGGGAGCAAATACATTGACAGGGCTGCCACTTTATTTGGGGACTCCAAAACTGAAAACACGGCAACCCTGCTAATGTACTTGCTCCCTATCTTTGCATGGAGAGTTTGTCTTGATGTAGAGGTGGACTCTCAGGATAGCGTAGTACATCCCCTCCGTTTTGGCCTCAACTTGAGAGCTTTTTTTGAGCTTGGGAGTTGATTTCAGAGAAAACCAGTGGCACCGTCGTCTTTCTCGCAAACTTTTACATAAGAGTCAACAGTCAAATCACAGATTCCTCACAGATGCAACATCTCCATCCCCCGGTCCATTCCAGTCTATAATCTTTGCAAGTAAAAATGTAATCTTTACTCCCGTTTATTACACTGTGGAGGCCTAAAATACGGAATGGATTCACATTGTCTTTACTCTCAGTATAAAGCGACTCTAGTTTTATCTGTCATCGTGAGACTAACTCCAAATCTCATCCCGAAAATCATCGATGAGCGAGAGTGTTTCTTCATGACCGGAACGTAGCGCACACCCGTCAAGTTGTCGGAGTCTCCTCTGCGGAAGCCCTTTAAGTTAATTACGTAACCGTAACCGGAAGGTAGTTTTTCGTGCTTGGCATTTGTTCGCGGAGACAGTTGAATAAAGCATTTAGGCGTCTTAAGATGCTGCTCTGTATGCAGAAAATGCAAAGTGGCTCCCAGTTACGTCCGGAGCAGACTTCGCGACAGGACGCCCGCTTCGACCACGCTGCCAAGAGCACACTTTAAACGCGAGGAGGAAAAGACTTTAGTTCATATGTTGGTATCTCATTGAAAAACAGCTTTTTGATAAAATTTAGAGAATGTCGTATTTTTATAAATAGGTTTGCTTTTTAATTACAATGGTATTTGGATCGCATTTTGCAAAAAGGAACCAGCGCGATTACAATGTTTTAAAAATGTTGCTTCTTCATATTTATCAAACATTTTCCCCAGAAACAGCAAATAGTTTTGGCTATTCATCAGAAAATTGTGAAATTTAAAGGAAAATAATTGTGTGAATTTTAATACTGTGCTTATATTATGTGTTTTTAAAAGGAAGGAGAAGTTGCACTATGTTGAAAACACTGTAATCGCTCTGGTTCCTTTTTGCTAAATGGGATCCATTTACACCGCTATATTTAATTTCATCTGAACTTCAAAAACTCAGAGTAATTACTCATTTTTACGACCGTAATACTCCGATTTCAGTATACAGAAAAACGGTCTACGTTAAAGACAAAGCAAGATCGTCATCTCAAAAATTCCACACACTGGAAAAAAAAGTCCCATGGATCTACAGTTCAGACTCTTAAAAATTATACTAAAAAAATTTCTTGATTCAATTGGATTTTTGCTTGAATCGAGAGATTTCCTTCTGATTCAAGCAAACATTCGATTAAATCAACAGTATTTTTTCTTGTCAAATTTTTCAAGCGTCTGGATTTTGGATCCAACATACTTTTTACCAGTGCATCCCACTACTCTCGTCTGCCTAAATCGGAAAGTGTAGGACGCAGAAAGGGTGGATAACGCATTTTGGCCTCTCCGTTTTAGGGCCGCACCTAAATGAGGTAACGCCTTTTCCCGGCATATTTGACCCCCCTCCCTACCCCTTGTAACGTTATTGTGACGTAGGCCCCAACCTTTAACACATAAAGACAAAATGGCGTAACGATCTCCTCAACCCCCCCCCCCCAGGGCGTTACGTAATTTGAGGACGGTTTCTTTTGCGTCTCCGATACGAACTCGGTTTTAGTCTCGTATATTGAAAATTTTAGAAGTCTTCGGCAATTTTCCGCGTGAAATTTCGCGAGGGTGGAGTTGGCGCTCGCACTGAAAAAAAATTCTTGGCATTTTTACCAAGGTCCGTTGGTGCCTTTACCGTCTCACTTTTTTACCAATTATTGGTAATTTTACCAAGACAGACCGGTAAGCTTACCTAAAAACCGGCATTTTCACTGTTTTTTTCACGTAAGAATACCACTTTTATCGGTAATCAATTCCCGGTAACTTTGCCATTTTATCTCGGTAATTCTACCACAGTCGATAAAAAAAAATTGGCGTTTTTACCAAGGTCCAGTAAAATTACCGAGAAAAGTTCAATAATTTTACCGAGATTTCTCGGTAAAGTTACCAATTCCATAAATGGTAACTTTACCAAGAAAAAACTGGGATCCAATAGAACCCTGCATTCTTGGTGATTTTACCCTTTTCTTAGTAAATACACCGAGATTTTTTTTTCAGTGTAACACGTGAAAACAAAATGGCGTAACGCTCTCCTCGACCCCTCCCCCCCAGGGCGTTACGTAATTTGGGGACGGTTCATTTGCGTATCCGATACGAACTCGGTTTTTGTCTCGTATATTGAAAATTTTAGGAGTCCTCGGTAATTTCCCGCGTGAAATTTCGCGAGGGTGGAGTTGGCGCTCGGTTCGGCAAGCGGGCGCGGGCGATCGTGCGGGTTTTCCGAAATAAGTCCGGGAGCTTTTTATTCTGGGCGTGAGTCTGGAGCACTCTCAATCTGGAGCCGGGGCTGGGAGCCAGCGCCGCGGAATTTATCGTAAAGTCAACGATAAATCTTGGCCCGGGGCGGATTCGCTCCACTCCACGTCTTCGTCGTAGTGCGTTCCCAAGCAGCATCCCACCGCACCGTCACTAGCAAAGGAGTAAGCTAGAAAAAGTTTCATCCAAGCCGGAAAATTATGTCGTTCGGCTGGGATCGAGCTAGAATCTTTTTATGCTCCCGTGCTAAGGAAAAACGCCGTATACACATTCATTCAACGAAATTTTACCTAAAAACAGCAAATAATTTGAGAATTAACTTTTGGCAGGGATTGACCTAGAATCTTTTTATGCTGCCGTGCGAAGGAAAAACGTCGTATACACATTCATTCAACGAAATATTCCCTAAAAACAGCAAATAATTTGAGAATTAACTTTCGGCTGGGATTGAGATAGAATCTTTTTATGCTCCCGTGCTAAGGGAAAACGCCGTATGCACATTCATTCAACGAAATTTTACCTAAAAACAGCAAATAATTCGATAATTAACTTATAGTAGTAAAATCCATACTTATAATGGGATTAAGACCTTAAAAGTAAAACTTGAAGAACCTGGATATTTCGCAGCCATTACAAGCGCATTTTCAACCGGAAATGGAAAAAACAAAATTACAAAGAAACTGTAACTTACTGAGCCTCAACGCTGTTATTTAGAGACATGTCTCATTTTCAGTTGTTTATTTTGTATTCAACTTAGATTGAGAAGTTAGTTTTTGAACCTGCAGGCGTTACCAAACTTCCTGAGGTAAAAACCGAATTTCCTGAGGAAATCGTGATTATTTGTTTCCAAAATTTTCAAACTTTGTACGCACTTTAATCTAAAATATCTGAAAGTTTAAAGGAAAAGTATGCACAACTTTCCTGAAAAATAAAGGTTTTATTTGGGGGAATTTGGCAACTTTCGAATGTTCATACTGCGTTCTTCCTTAGCACGGCAGAAGGGGAGTTGAGACAATGTGGCTCATGGATGTCACGAACGGGAATAAAGATTACACAAATTGAACTTTTTTGTAATCTTTGATCATCTCATTCTCAAATTCCAGTCTCCGTTCTCACACTCATTCCTTGCCGTGCCCCTCATTCTCTGGTCCTTTATATAGTTTATAATCTTTGCAATTGGTGCAAATGTAATCTTCATTCCCGTTTGTGAAACTGTGGAGGCCTAAAATACGAGAACCAATCAGAGATGGCTTCGTATTGTCTTTACTCTCAATATAACATGTACTCTAAATAGAGCCATATGCGCATATTGTAGTTTCTCGCGCAATAGAACGTAGTGCAGTTCAATACTGCCAATTTTCCCCTCACAAATTGCATCTTTACCAGGAGAATCTTTGGTATTTCTGACTGAAAATTTCACTGATTTTCCCTCTGATCTCATGCAAAAATTAGAAAAAATTTAGACGAGAATTGCACCGGTACATTCCCGTAAAAGATTTAATAATTTTTGTCAGTTTTGCAACTTCGGAATGGAGTTACGTTCCTTCGTCGGGAAAACGACGATATAAAGCACCAAGAATCAAAAACTACAAACTCCATTCCGATGTCTAAAAATTTGGCAGTTGTTTTAATTTTTAAAAAAAAAAGTAATCGATAAGACTTCCTGTTTAAAATATTGTCATAATTTTCTCTCTAACATGTAGAAAAGAATGAGGCCGGGAAGGTAAGTCAAATAAGACAAAACAAAAAATTATCTCCACGCATTATAGACTTGGAAAGCAGGAGAGTGAATGATGCAGTAGATGAAGGCGCCCGGATGTAACTATTCGTGTTTGGAGAATGTCCGGGTTGCATACGCAAAAAACTGAAGGCACTTTGATATGATCGATTTTCCTCCGTTTCAGTACGCATGCACATGGTTTGCTGTCTCAACCAGAGCAACCGAGTAATATTTACAGTAAAATTGCCATCGATGAATGCAAGTTTTAAAACTGAATCTTTCTTATTGGTTCCAAAAATCGGATCTCTCAGAATCGACTGTGAACTCTCGGTGATGTCATTAGGAATAGGTTGCGAGCGTTTTTGTTCATTTTTTTAACAGAAGACGGCGATTAGTTCCAAAATCATCCTAATTTTGTGTATTCTATGCAAAGTAGATATTATTTTTTTATACTTAATGTCCGAAATCAATTTCTTAAAACTGGAAAGTTCCAACCGCTGTAACCTTGCTTTGGTTTCACATTCTGGGCGTTATTAGTCCTAAAATTTTCGTAAAACACTCATCTCTTCGGTAAAATGAATAAATTCTGAGTTTTTTAAGGATAAAACTCTTATTTTTGTAAAAGGTCTCATAAAAATGACTTTGAAATTAAATGGAGGCTTGAGTGGTTTTTTGGCAAACTCTCTGCTCCTGAGCCATAGCATTTAAATTAAAAAAATTGTACGCTGGATTTAATAACTTTCCAGCCAACAAGGTCGCGAATTTTTCAAACCTTGTCTCTGAGGGTGAGTCAGATAAACACATTGGTCTACATCACCATCCTGTGGAGCCTTGAGGCCGTCCAGACGTTGTAAAACTCAAAGAAAGAAAGAAAGACAGTAGTAGTAGTAGTAAAATAATTTTATTTTAAAGCGGTGCTTTAGCATCTAAGGTCATTTACACCTCTGTGTGTTTACATGGAAATTAATCAGTAAAAATACAAAAGGGTTGAGGGGAAAGGTTAAATTTTGGAAAGAAAGAAAGTAGTAGTAGTAAAATAATTTTATTTTAAAGCGGTGCTTTAGCATCTAAGGCCATTTACACCTCTAAAGAGGGCAGTAACAAAAAGAAGAAAGGAAAAAAGCACATTGGAAAAAAAAAAAACACATTGGATCTAGAGTCCACACTCTTGAAAACATTGACAAGAAAAAATACTCTTGATTCAATCGGATTTTTGCTTGAATCAAAACGAAATCCGCTTAAATTAAGAGGGTTGGTTCTTGATTTAAGCTAAATTCTGATTGAATCAAGAGTACTTTTTCTTGTCGATGTTTTTAAGAGTCTGGACTCTAGATCCAATTTGTGTGTTTTTTTCCTGTGTAGTCTTAATAATTTACGTACAATTTTAGTCAGCTTTGTCACGCAATTTTATCCTGACTATAATCAATTCTGGGTGAAAAATCAAAAACAAATTATTCATAAATTCACTGTAAAATAAATTTGTTTGTTCCCAGCAAAAATGTAGATACCTAGAGGCTCATACGGTGGTTCTCCGAGGCAAAGCAGTGTGATCTGCATCCGCGCGAACATGGAACTCGTCCCCGCTACGCGTGAGCTAATTTGAATGGATCACATCAAAGAATCCCAACTTTTCGAGCAGAGATAAAAACTTGGAAACTACTCGCGGAGCCGCGCCGGGAAAAACCGCCTACCTCCCGCCGACGGAGACGGGAGCTTACGACGTTTCCTATCGCGGCGACCCGGTGACTCGGATCCGCGAAACCGAGTTTGAAGTTGCGGTAATCTGCTCCGCGCGTTTCGAAAAACTTTGATATTCTTTCGGAATGATTTCGCCGGCATTGTTACTGGTAACCGCGCCAAATTGAAATCCGTCCGGGGTGTTGGGACGCTCCAACTGCGATTCTGCGCCGACGCCCGGCGTCCGGGGAAATCAGGAAAACCCTTTTCGGTGCCTCACGTAAATGGAATGTCGGCAAGCGTTCGGGAATGTGAGGCTCGGTACTCGGAACCCATGTTCATGCACGAAGAAACATTTCTGCTTGGATCAATAGGAACGTTCAATAAATATAATTTACGACAGCACTGAAAGAATTAATATTGTAGATTTTACCAAACTGTGACACTGTGATCCAAGTATGGTAATAAACACCACACTGGAAAGAAAAAACACATTTGATCTAGAGTCCAGACTCTTGAAAACGTTGACAAGAAAAAATACTCTTGATTAAATCAGATTTTTGCTTAAATTAAAAGGAAATCCGCTCAAATTAAGAGGCTTGGTTCTTGATTTAAGCAAAAATCCGATTGAATTAAGAGTATTTTTTCTTGTCGATGTTTTTAAGAGTCTCGACTCTAGATCCAATGTGTTTTTTTTCCAGTGCAGAATCCATGGTAGCATTTCCCATATCATGGTAAGTATAGCTAGAGGTTTGGTGAATACTACTGTAATTCTGGTTATTTTCACTAAATAGTATCACTAGTGTAAAAAATCAGGTAGACTCATTGTAGATGTTACCATACTTTTTTTTTTCAGTGAGTTACACTAGAAGGTTGCCATAGAATTTAGAGAATGAAATTCCCTGACATTTCCCTGATTTCTGTGCCAAATTTTGGTAAAACTCCCTGACAACTGAGGATATGCCAGATGCTTAAAAAGAGATGATTGAAATAGTTTTCAGGTAAAATTTGTTGTTCGAAACTTCGATCCCATTCTGGAAACAAACAAACTTACCAAACTCCTTTCCTTCTCTTTATGGCATTAACTACCTAATTTAAAAATTTTGCGGATTAAGGTCACCTTTACTGTTAACGGGCACATTTTCGCAAAGAAGTCGAGTTAGGCTTTTCATAAAAAATAAACTTATCTCCGTGCATGAGTCTATGTTACATTCATAGAGTTTATATTTTAAGCAAGTAAGCTTAATTTTACGAACAAAGCAGGTTTGAATTTAATTTTGTTTATCTTTCGATGAAGATCACTGTCCCGCAGCTTTGTTGTGTTGGATTCTTGAATAGTTTTATTAAAGTATGAATGGAATTTAATATTTTATCAGGAAGGGAGCTTTCAAGCGGAAACTGAAGCTGAAAGGTGGTGGCGAGGGCAGAGAGCGGTTGACGCGACTTTTCATCGTATTTAACTTGAATTGTGGTCGCATTCCCTCTCTTTACTTTGTATTGTCAACTTAATTCGACCTTTATCAACATAATTTTGTTAAAAGCATGAGCGTACGTTTCTCGTTATTGTTTGGCATCTCCTCGCATTACCTTCTCATCACCAGCACCACCAAGCAGGATAAAAGGAAAATGTTGTGACACTCCTTTCACTTGGTCTAGAATCTTGGCCTTACGGCAGTTCATGATTTAAAAAATACGAATCGCGGGTAATTTTTTCTATGGTAGGTAAAAGTTCAGTGAAAATTTTTGAAAACGAAATCGGTGTGAAACTATTATTAGATTCTAAAGTCCGTTGAAATATACATTAATATTAAGCGTGAATCTTTAAAATTTGGGTATGAAAGATACACTTAGCGGCCAGCGGGAGTTTTAGAGTAGAAATATAATGTTTTTTGCGATCAGTGAGGTTTACAAAGGATGAGATCTTAGGACTCGACCGATGAAATTTATCAAATTAGAATGTGCGCTCTCAATCGTGGACGATATTGAACATCTTTTGTGACATACATTTCAATTTATATACAAATGTACATTATAGCAGCCCGGAGAACACAAATGTAAAATAGGACGGAAAAGATGGGGACGAGGTTGAAAAAACACAATCAAGTAAGACACGGGGCGTTTTTTAGCTTTGTTTTTTTTTTAGATTTTTTAATTTTTTTCGACGGTTGATAATGACCGGGCGACCGTTCGAAACATCCCGTGTTTGAGCAATTATTGTATTTTTTCAGCCCCGTCCCCGCCTTTTCTGTCCTATTTTACTTTAAATTTGGGGATATTAATTTATTTTAGAATGATTGTATTATTCGTTCATTTAACTTTGACCAGTGGAGAATCGATATATCTACAAATCCCCAAGCCGACAAAAAATGATAAATATAATTGGAAAATGCAATTTTTTTAAATCAAATTAAAACCTCGAGTGTGTTCGACCTTGACTGACCTATATCATTGATGCAACATTATCAATTTTTGCACAAAGAAAAGTTGAACGTATTTATGCTAAAATGAACTATGTGCAAAGGGTTTGCGTGTAACATAGTTCCTTTCAGCATAAATCCGTCCAGTTGACGGACAAATCGATCAATTAATCTGGGGTTTCCAACTTGAGATGGTGAAAAAATGTCATTAAGCTAATGTTAAAACGTAAGATAATCGGGTTGCTGAGAGTATGAGTGAGATTTTGGAATTTGTTCATAAAAATGAATGCCTAAACTTTTTGACGTAGATTTATTCTCAAGTCGCTCCGGAGAGTGGATAATGGATTTTCTCGTGAAATTTGAGTCTCTGCTCCTTGCACTGTATTGCTGAGCTGAGTCGACCGGGTAGAAACCATAAAAACTCTGTTGCGATGTTGGTCCTTTAATTATTTGAGTCACGTCGAAATATTTCGCTGGGTACTTCCGAAATTCAAATTTAGTCAAAATCATCCAGTTTTTCAAGCTTCACGTGAAATCTTGACAAAGTCTTTCGTTAGTTTTTCTCCTCGTTAGTTCTTTGATAGACTTACAAACATTAAAGATAGACACATAACAGATAAAGTAAAACACATGAATTTCAATAAGGAGTAAGATTGATTTATCCTCGTGAAAAAAAAACTTTAGAAAAAATTCAAAGGTATAATACCATAAAGATAAAATTAAAGGAGAGAATTGTAGTATTATTTTTATACTGAACAAATGAACAGTCTTTATAAACAGGAAAAACTGGATTCATGAACAAATTAATGAAATGAACTTTCTGCATATGGAGACACCAGTAGTCTATATTTTTATTTCCGGTAAAGAGAACAGAGAGAACAGTTGACAATATTTCTTTTCTCTCGGTACACGTAATACATGGAAAAAAGAATGCTAGCGAGTACTTTATAACTGTTTTTAGCACCAAGTATCAAATAATTGAATCGCTTTTTGATAGGCGGGCATAAGTCCAAAACTCATGAGCCCTGGCTTCCTGCGTGATCAAAGGAAGCCAGGGCTCATGAGTTCTTGACAGAAACTGCTATAATTGCCGTTTGACCCTATTATAGATGCTCGTTTATTAAGAAGACAGAGAAACTTCGGTTACCAGGATTAATCTTTGGATAATATGGTACATCAAATTTTTTGGTCCAGGGAACCAAAATTTTCAGTCACAGTGATTAGAATCTGGGTTTTAACGATTAAAGCCTGTTTTAAAAACAGTACCGGTCTTGTTACAGCTAACAAACGCTTTGGTCACTTGAACCTAGGTTCTGCTCCTACGATAGAAAACTGGACCAAAAATTTTGATGTCCTAAACGAACCGCAGTTCTTGTGGATGAATTGTCAACATCAAGGATCAAATATTGTATTCGCTGGTGTTTTAATGTAGCCGTATCTAACAGAATTTCATTCATTTTACGCAGCAAATGAACCGAAGTTTGGCATCACGGTAGTTCTGTTATTATTTCAAAACAACGAACGTCAGTGAATGTCGACTTTTATGAGATTTCTTCAATTTGCCATTGCCGTATTAAATTCAAAGCAAACTCTTGCCGAGGCACTGCTTTTAATGTTTATTTTTATTCCGCGTTCAGCTGCTGGAGACGTCTGTGCCTAACGCCAAGTTTTTCGCCTTCTCCCGGCTTTCTCGTTGTCGGATTTTCGGGAAATTGTTGATGGTCCCAATAAACGACGCAGGTTCATTGAGCGGCCACGACTGTAAATAAACGAATTTCCGTACTTCGCATCTAATCGTCATGAATTTAAAAGAATACATTTTTTGGTGCTTAATAAAAATACCCTACTGCTAATTTCCGATACATAAAATCTCAATTTTTTTTCTCCTTTTTTTGGTACGTCGCACTAAGTGGTTTTAAAATTTCCAAGGAAACGCCTATATCTGTAGAAATATTTTGCCTACCAACAAAACTGCACAAGAAAAATTTGGAGGAGCCTGGTGAAACTGGAAAAATTATTGAATGACTCATTTCATGTGTTGTTTTGCTGATCTGCCACGAAACAAACGGGTTCTAAGTAGTGTCGGTTTGGCTCAATTATTCAAAATACATCAGGATGGGTAAAAAGAGGAGCTGAACAGCTAAAACTTATCCTCCTCTTAATTCGAATTTTTCGCGTGATGGGGATTACTATTCATTAAAGTACTGCCATTCAAAATTTCTAATGCTGAAATGTATATCCTCTAAACTAGAGCACCTAGCTCGATAAATAACTACGAATTTCGTCGTAAAAGCGTACGGCTGAAAATCCAAAATATCAAGAACGTTTGGGTTTTATAATTGCAAATTAATAAGTGTATACCTCTGCATGCGATTAGATTTTCCATATAAAAAATCTAGTACTTCAAGTACTTACAAAAATAAAAATCTAGTACTTACAAGTGTCGCAGGCAATTAGCAATCGCCAGCAATTTTCAAGCGGTTCACACGTTGTTTTAATAAATCGCAATACTGCGCATCGGCATAATGCCATTTTTAAGGGTAATGGTCTTCAAAAGAATGAGTTCGGCTTAAAGCGCCTTCATTTTTTGTGATACTCTACGCTTTGTCACGATGTTAAGTTTAGTTGCCTGTCCGATCTCAACGCAACTAATGTCACCGAGTTCACTACACGCTCTTCTGAATGTGCACATTCCTGCCATGTTTTAAAGGATGGAAAAGTGTCTATCCACATTATAGGCAACATAATCAGCACTCTAATCTTGTTCATTTATTTTTGAATTTCATGATTTTCTATATTTATTCACCACTGGCTTGTAAATTGCCGGCGATTGCCAATTGCCAGCGACGTAAGCATACCCATTAGGGTCCGTCTCTAAAATACGCAATGCTTGAGGGGGAGGGGGGTCGAGGACAGCGTTACGCCATTTTGTATTAACGTGTTTAAGGATAGAGATCTACGTCACAAAAGTGTTGCAAGAGGGGGGGCAAAAATGCCGAAAAAGTGCATTACGTAATGTATGAACGACCCTTTACCAGTTGTTTGCCGAAAACTCTACAACCTCAGATGTTTTTTCCACAATATTCTTCTTTTTCAAACTTTCTGAATAAATGCATCCTTGTTCTCTTTCAGAAACCTCGGGTATAATTTGTCATTTTTCCCGAATCCAGGTGTTTTTTCATGCAAAAAAAAGGTGAGAAAAAAGCCGAGTACACTCAAGTACCTTGAAGCATCCGCACGAACCACGGGTGATAAAACTAACTGGCCAGATCCTTGTTTCTCACCGATAAAAAGCAATAAAAACCCGGGCGAAAGCGCTCTCCAACTCCTCGAGGTGTGATTAAACAGGAACCGAGTTCACACTAAACACGGCGCGGAAGAAAAAGGGGGAAAAGAAATCAATGTGGAAGTCGCCTCAAAGGGCGAAGGCACCTCAGAATATAAATCATAATTAAGAAGGACCGTTGAAGCCGGGGAATATTACAAACTGAGATAATTCAACAAAGCATCTCGGGCTCGTGGTGGGAGGGGGGTGGTTTGGGGGNNNNGGGTGGTTTGGGGGAGGGGGGGGAGCGGGAAGATAAAAACGAAACATTTGCTCGTTGCGTGCCGGAATGGAGTTTAAATACTTGGAAAATCTGTTTAAGCACATTATTAAAATTCCGCGCACCGTGAGTCACTTCTGACGATCAAAGCGTCATGCGAACAATGCACAAAAGACTGTCGGAGGTGGTAACCTAAGCCCTGGCTACTGCACCGAGCGCTGCACCCATGTTGCCACCTTGAGTCAAAGTTAAAAATGTTGTTTTCTTGAGAGAACTTTCGTAAACAGAATCTGGACACCGGATCGCGAGGAGAGTCTTTTGATCCAAACAAATTGCGAAAACTCTGCGGGCTGATTAGTGAAATTGATAGACAAAAAAGACCTAGGGAGTAAGAAGTGATCCTATTGGTTGAAATGGGTGGTTCTTATAGACTAAGAGGCTAAATTAAGGGTTAAATAAAGGGTCTCTCGTGGGTTGCCGTTAGTTAGTCTATTACATACCACCTATCGACGGCGTAAGTCCGCACTCCGCAATCACATATCTCGTTTGCGGTGTCTAAAAATCTTCGCCTGTATGTTATTTTTTTAAAGGAGAACAGATTGACATCATTCCTTGAAGTTTTTGCAGAATTTTCTTCGCACAGAGAAGAAAAATTACAACAGTTTTAAAGAATTGCCGTTGAGTAGTTCTCCGTTTAAAAAATCAAGTATGACAGGAAGTCTTTGACGTCGCAAACCGAGTTATGTGATTGCCGACTTACGCCGTCGCTATGTCCGTTGCAACCACCTGCTTCCACCAATAGGATACCTCCATATCCCTTTTTATCTTCTTTGTCTATAGCTTTGTCTATAAATTTCAACAATCAGCCCGCCGGATTGGAGGAAGTTTTTGCCAACTTTTGACGATTATCACCCACTGCAGTTCTTGTCAACACTGCCATTGTGTTCATATCTCATTCTATATTATAAAATCATAAGAGTAAGGCGTGACGCATAGCGCGAGGGGTTGGACCGCGAAACTGTCAGGGGGCGTTTCCCTGTAGTTGCAAATATTTCTTTCAAATGTAACGCACACAATTGGTTACTGAGTTAGTACTTCTAACTATGCACTGTTTAGGGTCTGGGAGTGAAATACGTTGTACATCTAACTCCGAAGTCTCTACGGCGTCCAAAACACCCGCGTGATGGGAATATGGAGCGCGCGTGGACTCTGTTCTTTTTACAGAGTGGAATCCATTCTTTTTGCGGAGTGTTGTACGCTCGGAGTGGATTTAACTTCGCTATTATATCACTCGAGTCTTTTGGACACTATTTAGACTCCAAACTTCACTCCGAGGTTTTTACAAATATGTGTAGTTTGAGTTAGATAAGTTCACGTTGGTGAAAGCAAATACAACCCCTTCGTCCAACAGAGTAACGATGGGTCATCTGTTTACGATGACCGTCATTTCTTTGGATCTCAGGCAGTCCTATGAAATGGATCTGAAAGTGCCCTTCTTGTAAAGGTATTCTACTAAAAAGTGGATGACAAACGATGGAACGTCCCTATTTACAATGTAGAGTACAATACACAGGATCAAGAAAGCACTATCGGTCCATTGTAACGTACTTTCAACACACAATTACATTTACATTTTTAACGTGTACATTCTCCACTAATCGTAAAACCTTTGACCAACCTCATCGTATAAAAAGTACTTTTGAATTCAGCGTCAAAAATACTTTTAACCTCCGACGAGTACCATTTATTTCCGTGAACAGTCTTATTTTTCTGAAATTAGCCTCTCTCTGGCAACTAAAGTAGAGTTAACACTATCCGAAGGTGTTCACAACATGTTCACAGGCTTGTTGTTTGACTTGACGAAGAAAATGATTGCGATAGAACATTTTTTGTATTGCGTAAGCGTTTTCAAGGAACGTTCTTCGGATGTAGTAACTGAGAAACTGCACATTTAGACTTGCCATATCTGTCCTCTGCTTGAATATAAAAGGGAATCTAATCATTTGGCAAGATGCCTTTGAAATGGCGATGTTTATTTATATCCATCGAAGCTTCACCTTCAGCTAGGCTCAACTTATCAACCGCCCGGGAAGTCCTCAGCTCGAGAACTCCGATAAATTGCAATTAAAACTCCGACGTCTCATGGAAGGATATATTTCAAATCTTTGACTCACACCCTCGAACGCTCGAGTTGCAATTAAGAAGCTTCACTCTCAAATGTTTCCGTTTTAAGTCCATTTCTCTGGCGATGTCAAGGCGGGAATTAAGAAAGTTCTGATCGAGCAGCCGCTTAGACAGAATCCGAGATCTGATATACCAGCTTCCGCGAGAGATGGTAAATAGATACCAAGTTACTCTCGCAGGGTTGCCAGAAAATTGGTCTCCAGTCTTGAAAATTTTGTCGACATGTTTGTGCTTTCAAAACTTGAAAGGAAGCATTTACTCAATTGTTGTCAACGCCTTACCTAGGATTTTATCTGAGATTTTTAGGCCGGCATTTCAAATGGACCACATTTTGCAATGAAGAACCAATATTTCTGGCTCATTTTTTAAACAACGGATATGCCATTGGTTTCCGTATGCAGGAAGGCGCTTTTATAGAAGAGCCATACATAGTGGCTCCTCATGGCAAAATGTAATTCAAATATACTTTATTATTGATTTTTTTTCTTTTTTTCTAAAATGTTTTTTAAATGAACTCATTCCACTAGTGCTCCTATTCGATGACCTCGAAGCAATCAGTGACGTAAGACGCACTTTCTACAAGCTTTGGGTACTACCTTAACGAGCTCTACCACAGTGAATCGAGTCAATTGGGGAGGTCGGATAAAATTTGGAAACTTTAAACGCTTATAACTCAATTTATATAAAATTTTGAGGTTCTAAAAGTGGCTTCATTGGTTTCCTCATGAAATTTTCAACTTAGAGCACCCCTTGAAAATGTAAACTGTTACGAGATAAACACCAAAATTTGCAGTTTGAGTCACAAATTTCATGTCCGACCTCTTTACGTGACTCGATCCATTGTGCGTTGGTTGATTTACATTTGAATCAGTGAGAAAGAAAACACACCAACTCAAAAAAATGAAAACAATCAAAACACACGCAAAACTGCGCAGTATTTGAAGAAGTTAGCACAGGAAAAGGATTTTTGGTGCCGAAACACAAGCACTTATGAACACTTTTAAAAGTCCAAGTTGGGACAGATGCGTTAACTTCAATAACCTTTATCAAAACTGACTCTCTTTAATGAAAATTGAGCATTTTGGAGTTACCGAGTTGGTGTGTTCTCGTTCTCACTGATTCATTTCTGACTGGACCTTTTCCTGACTCTTCAGCATAAAAAATGAAAATATGTCAAGATGCGCGATCAAAATTTTCCAGAGGTGACCATGAAACGACTTCGCCGCATTCATCGTTCTCAGATCAGAGAAGGTATGGGGGCCGCAACCGACATTTTCGGAAGGTGAATTCAGGTATTGTTCGAGGCAATATTCGGAAATTTGACAATGCCGCCATACAAATCAGTAATAATGTACTTCATCGGCACAGTAAGCAACGCTGGATTAAGTCACAGTGCAAGAAAAGCAAGCGAAACTCTCGTAGTCAGCGTCAAATGCGACGATCATTCATTTCAACTTCTGGATGCAACTATTCGCGCTCTTAGGATGTCCGCGTTACATATGCACCAAGTTGAAGGCGTTTTGACTGTCCGGGCCGGGCACCCACCGCTTCACCCGCGCGCGTCAACGGCGCAGGCTTTACTGCGAGGATCCTAAATGGTAGAGCGATGTCAATACTTCGGTTATACTACGAAGATATCTCCTATGCGCAAATAATTACATGCAGGCGTAGGATATGAGTAAATTTCGTGCTTCGGTTTTGGTATCGCAATGTGCTGAGCATAATAACAGCAGCTAAGCAACAAGCTAATATATCATTTTGACAATGTGTGAGCCAATGCATGCTAAGGAAAAACGCCGTATGAAATGAAGCATTCTTAAGTGTATTTTTAGCTGTCAGGAAAGTCCAAGAAAACCTATCTCGGACGCACGGTGGGCTTGTTATCACCAAAATCTGGTTTCTTATATTGAACAGACCTTGTATATGCATTATTGCGACGTTAATTGACGCGTAACTCAAAATTTCATTTCATGATAGACCAGACAAAGTACAAATTACAGTAGTCTGATACATGATACTTGGCCAAAATTTCACGTAGAACACGATGCGTACAACGAAAATTACTGAATCGACTCCTTACGAAGATATTCAATTATTCTTGATGCGTGAATTTAAACCACCCGCTCATGAAAACTCAATGCTCTACGGGATTCACATCGCGCGCTAAACGTTACTATGACAGTCTGTGTGATATGAAATTCTGGCAACCTTGATCTTGACGCTTTCACTCAGTAGTAGCAAATTGCTCATAGTTTGAACGACACATGGTGGAAAATGAACATTGCTTGATTGAGAAGCTTCCTGAAACCTTTGTAGTGCGCGATTTGACTCACGTAGAGCTTTAAGTTTCTTGGGAGCGGGCAGTTCCAATTCCTCGTAACCAATGTGAAATAAAAACGTTAATATCTTCGTTAGGAGTTGGTTTCAGTAATTTAGGACACCGCACCAAGAACAGTCTATAGGCATGTATATTTCATTATTACGCCCATCTGCTTTTCGGATTCTACGTACCCTGGACTATGCTGTAGTAGCGATAGAATATAGATAGGTAACGGCTCGAGGTCGAAAAACCTTTTTTTTTCCGAGTTAAGTCAAGCATCTGGATCGATGGGTGCATGGACGACCTATAAACGGGCCTAAAAACTTAAGGGCCTATAAGGTGCTAGTTACCCCTTCCTTTACTCACTATCGATATTCTTTCATTTTGCGTTAATCATGCGTGATTAAAATGATTTATACTTCATATTGCCACCAAAATGACTGTTGGGCGTAATAATGGCCTATAAACCGCTTTTTTAAATTAAATAAATTAGAGTGTAAACCCAAATTGTATCGCAAAATCTACCCGGCATCCTTCAATAGAAGGGTTAGGTCACCCAAAAACACCAAAACAGGGTACCTGCATAGAAAAGTCTGCGCAGTACATCAAAAACAAAACTTTAAATGCGTTTTTCTCAAAACGCGGTCTCCAGTTATAGGCTGTTCTTGGCGCGGTGTCCTCAATTGAAATAGCCTCCATACACGCTGGGCTTGTCGATTTCCTTTGACATTTTTGCAGTGGTGAATGCATAGCTGAAGTGCGCTCCAGCTAGAATTGTATTTAGCAAATGGGTGGTTTTTATAAGAGGATTAAAAATAAACAAGTGGTACGGAATGAAACAAAAGAATATGAACTATGTAATGGACCGTAGATTGATTTAAATTTCTGACCGAACTGTTTTCTAACGCTTCAGTAAAATAAAACACAAATTTATTGAGTTGCTTTAGCTCGTAAAATCAGTCATTCTTTTGATTTTGTGCTCCAATTTCTTGCGAAACTTCAAACCTGATATCGAAACTTGGCTGTTTTGAAAACGCCTTCAAATGCGGCGTGATACCTCACGCATTCCGGAGAGTTCAAATAGTTGTATCATTGCGCCGTAAGAATGTGACGGAAGATTACAATTGAAATAGCCTTCATACACGCTGACCTTTTCGATTTCCTTTGACATTTTTGCAGTGGTGAATGCATAGCTGAAGTGCGCTCCAGCTAGAATTGTAGGTAGCAAATGGGTGGTTTTTATACGAGGATTAAAATTAAACAAGTGGTACGGAATATAACAAAAGAATATGAACTATGCAACACGATAATCCGGGAATCGGAACTTGGCTGTTTTGAAAACGCCTTCAAATGCGGCGTGATACCTCACGCATTCCGGAGAGTTCGAATAGTTGTATCATTGCGCCGTAAGAATGTGACGGAAGATTACAAATTTTCATTGTGCGAATCGTGTTTTATGTGAAATTCTGGTTAAGGGACAGGGACATGTATCAGATTGCATAAATTCGTACCTAGTCTAGTGGCCCATTCATATTACCGAAATGCCAATTTCTCTAGACTTCTCGCTGCGACTGGAACGACGACGGACGGTGCGGCGCCAACAAAACTGCGCATTTTGCCGATTTTGGATGACCTGTAGCGAGAGAGCATACCATCTTTTCACTAACCTCGCTTTGACGCTCTATTTGTTTGAATCATGGAACAGCCTCATTGGGATTAACAGGCTGGGCAACGAGGATTTCGATATCGACGGACTCATGATCGGAACACGTAGCGAAAGTTAGGCCGGCTCTTCGGCTACGCTAAGTCGGGAGAACGCTACGCTGCTAAGGAGGAACGTCGTATGAGCCATTGGGCGTTGTCAAATTTCTTTCGGAAAACAACAAATTTCAGGAAAATTCGTGAATATTTATCCTCCAATTTTCGGAGGATTGTATGAAATTCGATCAAAAAAATCTGAAAATGTCGAGGAAAAACATTCATGTATGTATGTATAGAGCCGCTTTTATAGCACTCTTTGGCGCTCTGCGACCCCTAGCTGTCAAAGTCCCCTATCCTCCCAAAGCCCTTCAGGGAGTTGACAAACCCTCATTTCTTCTAAAAGCCCCTGTCGCCACCCTTTCACTGCGCGCCCCCTTCGTCTCCTCCCAGGAGGAACCCGATCAAGCAACTTCTTTGGCAGCCTTTCGTCCGTCATTCTTTTGACAGCGAATTCTTTCGAAAAACATTCATTCCTCTCTTCAAAAATAGATATTTTCCGAGAGGAAATTCGGCAACATCCGATCGCTTATACGGCGTTTTTCCTTAGCACGGCAGTCGGCAAAATACAAACGGCATCACGTCGCTTAGCGTCCGAGGGATACGATTCCCGGTCAGCGAGGGTGGGAGGGGGGGGGGGGGGCGGGAGGAAATTGAATGGGTCGCGCCTAGATTAAAGTCGCGGAAAAGCGCACTCGACTCGACGAGCTTCGATTAAGTGACTGAGGAGTGGAGCCGGGCTCGGGCGATGTCGATGCCGGGCTACTTTGATTCCAATTAGCCTCCGCTTTTCCCTTAATCAACGCTCAATGGCCTCCCAACACGCCGATTATCCTTGTGCCTCCTGCGCTGGGCCGTCGCGCCCTCCGCGTACTTTCGGCGGTTTCACCCTCTCGATGTGGGTCAGTCCTGCGCCGAGACTAGAAAGACATCATCCCCAACTGGACCGCGTTAAACAGAAAGGAACCAAGCCACATCAGCTATCGCCAAATTGAATTGGGCAATTCAATTTTTAACATGAAAACGATCGCGCGGATTTCCGTGCAAATTTCAGTGAACAATCTCCACAGTTTCGAGAAAATCCCTTAAAAATTTCAAAGGAATCCGCACAAACGTTCTCTCGTAAAAACTTTAAGTGCCCGGTTAAGTTCGGCAATCGCTGATGTGGCTTGGTTCCTTTCTGTTAAACTCGGTCCAACTAATGTCTCGGCAACGATGAAAACGCTCACTTTATACTGCCGTGCTAAAGATGAACGCCGTATGAGTCTTCAGGCCTTGCCGAATTTCCTTCGATAAAAAACGAATTCACTGGCAAAATGGAGATGTTGCATGTGTGAGGAATTTGCGATTTGGATTGTATTTTGCAAAAAGGAACCACTAGCATTGCAATGATGCCAAGATTGTGCAACTTCATCCTTTGCAATAAAATTGCGGAAATTGTGAAAAAATATGAAATTTAGATGGTAATTCTTGTCTTCAATTTACAGTTTTTAGCGAGTAAAATAGAAACTATTAAGGGATAATCGGGGTTTTCCTCCAAGACAAAAGAAGTTGCACAATCTTAGCAACATTGCAATGCTAGCGGTTCCTTTTTGCAAAGTGCAATCCATTTGACTGTTGATTCTTATGTAAAAGTTTGCGCGAAACACGATGGTGCCACTGATTTTCTCTGAAATCAACTCCCAAGCTCAAAAAAAGCTCTCAAGTTGAGGCCAAAATGGAGGGGATGTCCCACCCTACCCTGAAAGTCCACGTCTACATCAAGACAAACTCTCCATGCAAAGATAGGGAGCGAATACATTAGCAGGGTTGCCGTGTTTTCAGTTTTGGAGTCCCCAATTAAAGTGGTAGCCCTGTCGATGTATTAGCTCCCCATCTTTGCATGGAGAGTTTTCCGTTCATGCGGCGGTTTTCCTTAGCATGACAGAATGGTGGCGGAGCCCTGCCTTAAGGTGCCTCGGGCGAGGACAGTACTGCCGCGCTAAGGAAAAACGCCGTATGAACCTTAAGGTGTTGCCAAATTTCTTCTGGCAAATCACTAATTTTTAGGAAAATTTGTCTACCAATCTCAGATAATTTTGTTTGTAATTTGATCTAAAACTTCTGAAAATTTCAAGGAAACATATTCATAATTTTCCCTAAAAAATGAACATTTTATCCAAGGAAATTTGGCAACTCTCTAATGTTCATACGGCGTTCTTCCTTAGCACGGCGGAGTAATGAAAGCGACTTAATGAGAGCGTTTGGGGGTCGGGGGTCACTCGGACAAACAGTTTTAATTAAAGCGAATCGCCACACCGCGCTGCGCGCCGATCCGAAAACACGGCTCCAACTGAGCTTCTGGGACTTGGCTGCCTGCACGGATTTCTTCGCATACATTTCATATAATTGACCTTTTGACCCATACAATCTCTAGTTACACCTCGCTGCATGCATCTTAAAAAAATACATTTAACATGACCTCTTCTCGCTGCATTAAAGTGTACCGCGTTGCGTGAAGAACTGAACGGACCAGAGAAGTCAAAACGCCTTCAATTTTCTGAATATGCAATATGGGCGTCCTTAGAGCGCGAATAGTCGCATCCAGGCGTTATGATCAACGTTGTTCGGCTGCGTCCCAGAGTGGATCGAGTCAGTTAGAGGTCGGACATGAAATTTTTTACTAAAACTGCAAATTTTGACGCTTATTCCGTCACATTTTAAATTGTTAGGGGTTCTTTCATCTACGAGGAAACCAATGAGACCACTTTCAGAACCTCATAAATTTGTATGAACGGAGTTATAAGCGTTTAAAGTTTCCAAATTTTGTCCGACTTCTCCTACTCACTCGATCCACTATGCGTCCGTCAACTATCTTCAATCGAATACCTAAAAAATGGAGGTTATGTCTTGCTCTTCTCAGATACCTCATTCTTGATCTTACCTTTATCCTATACTACCTACTCAAAAAGAAGCAAAATGACAAACTGACATTGCATTCTACAAGTTGAAAGTATCAATTCAGCAAGAAACAGGATTTTTCTGTCCAAAAATTGTGAACAAAATAAATGAATTATGGGAATTTCAAAGGATTTCAAGTACATGGGCTTTTCCGTAAGGTTTACGGATTTAAGGACTTGAAAATTCGAAAAAAAAGTAAATAGACGGATTTTCTAAGAATTATCGCGGAGTCTGTTCCCGGTCATGGAAGTATCATGACCGTGAGGGTGCTTTTTTCACGTGCTACCACCGACAAGTATGATAACGACAGATAAACCATATGATGGTTTTAAAGTCTTACGTACGCCTTGAATTTCACTCCGTTCGTATACTGCCGTGCTAAGGAAGAACACCTTATCGACGGTGAAACTACCAAACCACGTATCTCGTTTGCGGTGTTTAAAAATCTACGCTCACATTTTATTTTTTGGAAGTAGACCAAATCAATATCATTCCTTGAAATTTTCACAGAATTTTCTCCGCGCGAAGGGGAAAAATCACAGAAATTTTCAAGGCTGGACGTTAAATAGTTTTTCATTTAAAAAATAAAGTATGACAGGAAGTCTGCGACGTCGCAAACCGAGATACGTGGTTTGGTAGTTTCACCGTCGTTATGAGCCTTTTGGCGTTGCCAGGTTTCCTACGTGAAAACCGAAATTGATGGAGCATTTGTTAATATTAATCCCCAATATTTTTAGACAATATCGTACGCACTTAGATTAAAATATCTGAAAAATTTCAAAGAAAAATGTGCATGAATGTCGTTAAAAATACATGTTTCATTAAGGGCTATTTAGCGACTCCCGCCTGCTGAGATACTACATTACAGTTGAGAACCCCGTTGAGAATTTAATTATTTTTGTCAATTTTATGCAAAAAGTTTACGCGCCTACATGGCTTTTGATTGAACGGAACCACTCTATACAAGTTGGTGCAAATAACACGCGGCAAATTATCAACTGATCAAGATAACCACCTGAAAATTAACCTCGAGGTTACCCAAACAAGTTTTGAATTGGGTACCACATGGGGAAAGGCGACGGGGACGTCCCATAAAGAGATGGTGGCAGGGCGTTGACGAAGAGATGTTGCGTTGTTAATTGCCCGATAACTTCTGGAAAGATAGGCACGTGGCGTTTGGGTTCCGCAGAACGCCAGAGTGGGATTGTGGGAGCAACTTTTATGTACGTGTGTATTTATGAAACTGCCAAATTATGATGAAATGTGTACTATCAGCACAAACTGGAACTGAGCCGCATACATCTCATTCCTTGAGATACTATATAAGACGCTCTTTCCATGGAAAACTCAAAATCCGATTTTTCGGCTTGATTTGATAGAAATCGTATCTCTGAAAATTTTGCCCCCGTGGATTATATCCCTTTTCTCGTTAACGGTCGCAGATGATAATGACAGGCAAAATGAGACTTAAGGTGTGTAGTGACTTATTATATATCTTAGTCATCGCGTGGTATTTTGTCATTTGCCGCCTCCTATAAGGACGGTTGCAAGCCTTGACTATTATATTGAGCAATTCCACGAATTCCTAGACCAATAAATATACGCAAATCCCTCACAGTTTGACAATGGCGGTCAAACGAAAGGGCTAGAGGCGTCTCGCGCCCGTCAACAAATCCAATTTAGGTTTAAGGTCAAAGATTACCTCTTGGAGCCTCTGCAAGCATGAAATTTGAAATCTTCCTTATTTCACGGAGCCCACGTAACCGCATTTGGTCCGAGGTAATTTTGCGCCACCGTATCAAAGAAAGGAGAGCTTAGCGGTCAGGAATACGCAATGTAATTTGAACTGCAATTCACCAAAATTTGCGTCAGTGTTCAGCAGAATTATAAATCGGCAAACCCTTTCTCATCGATCCATTACAACCATCCATTTGGATTACAACCAAAACTGGAGCGAAATTCAAAGTTTAAGGTCTGGAAACCATAAGTGGAACCGGTCCTTTATGTGACACGGAATCGCTTACGAACCCTTTTCATCAGAGGCGGACCAAGCAATTTGGCAACACCGAATTTTCTCCATTTAAACCTATGCTTAATAATCGATTCTTGTCGGAGCACCTGGCCCCTCCGAGAATCGATATAATTCCATGGGTTTGAATGGAGAAGAAACAATGTTGCCAATTCGTTGGATCCGCCGATGCTTTTCATAGCCGAACTCGAACCTGTCCTGACTGGACGTTTTTAAATCAAAAATAACTGTAACACGAGCCCCACCATGCATGTATTCTCGTGGACCTCGCGGCTCATGTCAGAATGAATGTAGTTCCTTTGGATTTAAATACGTCCAACTCTGTAATCAACTTACGAATACGATCCTACGAGCAGAAACCAGTGGCGTGCCGTATATTGCGATAATCGATTGTTATGTCATTTAAACCTACGTAGAAAGATCGATAAACAGGGTGTTCGCAGCGAACACCTTGATAATCGATTCTTTACCATAGGTTTAAATGAAATTACAATCGATACATCGCAATTCACGCCACGCCACTGGCAGAAACGGGACCGGTTCCAAGAAAACTTGTAAATCTTGAGCCGGAAGCAAGAGCGGGTCCTAAAATCAACGATCATATTGATTCCAGTATCTATTCAGGTTTTTAAAAAGTCTTTTTTCACGTTACTTAAACGTACTTTAAAGCACACTTTAAAATCTTGCCCCTTTAATTTATCGCTCGAGTGCAGCTAGAGGAAAATAATATCCAGTCTCATTTTCTCACTCGAGTCTGGTATCAGCCTAAAAACTCGTTGTGCGGCTCCGTGGAGGGACAGTTCCGAAAAACAAAGTTTCACCTGCGCCGAGACCCTCGTCAAATTCTCGCTGCGCCACCGAAAGGGCACAACCCACCTCCGCCGTGAGCCTCGGAAAGCACGAAGGCATACGAACGGCAGGGCTCACCTGGGAGCGCGGTTAGGTTTTTGCGTCAGCGGAGCCCGTGGAGTGAGGGGAGGATCCTTGGCAGCATTATTAATGAACCGGGTTGATGATGTAACTGCCGCCTAACGCAAGTTCTTAACTAATAAGTTTTGTCTTCCGTTATTGACTCTGGAGTCGAGTCTCTGGCTCGAAATTTGAAAGCGTCATTTTCGAGACGTTCTGTTTCACGAGGAGCAAGGCGAACTCGCTGTCTTCTTCTTTGGCAGCCCTGGAGTCGATTCATCTTAAAACGCTCATGAAATCACTCGTTATGACTTTAAATCGCCTAAAATTCCTTAGGGTATTAAAAAAATGTTTAGCATTCTGCCGTGCTAGGGAAGAACACCGTATGAACCTTCGAGAGTTGCCAAATTTCCTTCGATAAAATGTTCATTTTTGAGGAATGTTATGGATATTTTTACGAGAAATTTTCAGGAACTTTAGGTGAAATTAGCAAATGGGTGGTTTTTATGGGAGGATTAAAAATAAACAAGTGGTACGGAATAAAACAAAATAATATAAACTATGCGAAACGATAATCCGGGTATCGGAACATCGCTGTTTTGAAAACGCCTTCGAATGCGGCGAGATACCTCACGCATTCCGGAGAGTTCAAATAGTTGTATCATTGCGCCGTAAGAATGTGACGGAAGATTAAAATGGAAATAGCCTTCATGCACGCTGGAATTTTCGATTTCCGTTCACATTTTTGCAGTCATCAACGCATAGCTAAAGTGCGTTTCAGGTAGAATTGTATTTAGCAAATGGGTGGTTTTTATACGAGGATTAAGAATAAACAAGTGGTACGGAATATAACAAAATAATATGAACTATGCAAAACGATAATCCGGGTATCGGAAATTGACTGTTTTGAAAACGCCTTCAAATGCGGCGTGATATCTCACGCATTCTGGAGCCATTACCAATTCCATAAATGGTAATTTTAGCAAGAAAAAACTGCGATCAAATAGAACCCTGAATTCTTGGTAATTTTACCCATTTCTTAGTAAATACACCAAGATTTTTTTTTCAGTGTTGTCTTCCGTTATTGACTCTGGAGTCGAGTCTCTCGCTCGAAATTTGAAGGCGTCATTTTCGAGACGTTCTGTTTCACGAGGACCAAGGCGAACTCGCTTTCTTCTTCTTTGGCAGCCCTGGAGTCGATTCATCTTAAAGCGCTCATGAAATCACGCATTTTGACTTTAAATCGCCTAAAATTCCTGAGGGTATCAAAAAAAATGTTTAGCATTCTGCCGTGCTGAGGAAAAACGCCGTTTGAACCTTCGAGAGTTGCCAAATTTCCTTCGATAGAATGTTCATTTTTGAGGGAAGTTATGAATATTTTTACGAGAAATGTTCAGGAACTTTAAGTTAAATTGCGAGCAAAAGTATCTGAAAAATTGGAAAGAAAATATTCATAAGTTTACCAGGAAATTCGTGTTTCCTCAATGGAAATTTGGCAACGCCTCAAAGTTCGTACGGCGTTCTTTCTTAGCACGGCAGCATTGGAAACTGAGACTCGGGATTTTTGATCACGCACCGCTGATGTATCATTTGTGACTACTAACTATACTACTATTTATCATACTGCTTGATAAGGAAAAACGCCGTATGAACATTCGGGAGTCGCCAAATTTCCCTGGATAAAACATGTACTTTTGATGACATTCCTGCACATTTTTCTTAGGAATTTTTCGAATGTTTTAGAAAAATAACTAACAAATTAATAAAAAAACAAGCAGGAAGCTCCAACGCATTCGCGTCGGAAAGCGGCTCTGGCGACGGTAGGTAGTTGTTACGCGTTTACGGTTTCCTTGGTAACCTTTGTTTGCTATCAGCTGATGTCGAGTAGTATGACTAGGAAGCTCCAACCACGGCATTCTTCGAAAAAAGCGCGAAAACTTTTAGATTTGAATTTTCAAATTTTAAACGTAAAGTACATTTTTTCCAGTGCGAGATTAAAGCACAGACCCGTTTTGAATTATTGACAGTATCACCATGATTCCAAA
>NW_017556656.1:1490981-1501888 GCF_001854935.1 Bemisia tabaci
CCTCAAATCATCATAAGGAGGTCCCGGCACTTTCATACTAGCACTAATTTTGATTCAAAACTGTCAAAAATCTAAAATCTAGAATGATTCATATTAATTTTTTTGAGAAATGTACAATTACTCCTTAATGTGAGAGATCGGCTGTTTCGTCAAAAATGTTGAGGTGACATACGCTGTTTTTTTAAAAAAAAAACCATAACTGAGGTAATAGAAAGTCCTTATTTCGAAAAGTAGACCATAGGTGAAGGAGAAACTCGTCTAAATGCACCGCTTTAGTCAGATACTTTGCGTCCTTTTAAAGGCTTTTTGGAGGGCTTCTTGCACCCTCTTTAAACTCTCCGCAAATTGCCATATGATGTGTTAGGTGGTTAATTTGTGCATATTATCACTTAAGAAGAAGTACTGATTGTAAAATATTTTTAAAACTCGGCGATATCTGGTGATAAATAGTTTTGGCCAGCTTTTCAGGTCCAATACCACAGTGTGTGACGCTGCGCTGTGCTGAACGGTTCAGCCTGAACCTTTCCCCTACGTCTGACCGTTCCCCACTCCTCTGTCAATCGAACCATATGCCACCGCTTACGTATTGTCGCTCGCCCACCCAGGTACCTAGCGGCCAGCGGTCAGTTGATGATAAATCTCGCTCATGCTCCTATGCAGCTTCGCATTGATTACGCCAGCTAATTACTTTCTAATAATTAGAATTTCTTCGATAATAGTTTTCTTTATTTATTCGACTGTATTTTTTCTCTGTTCTACTGTGATTTCCTTGGTTCTCTACTGTGTTTTTCCTAAATCTCTAAGTCAGAAATCTGAAGCACTTCGGTACGCACCGAGTACTTCAGATGTGTGACCTGAAATCTTCGATATACACCGAACTACTTCAATTGTCTGACCCGAACTTTGGCAGATGGACCTTAACTTTTCAGATGCTTGATCCGAAAACTTCAGAGATCCATATGATCTCAGCTTCGGGTTCCATGCACAATTTTTTTTCTCTGTGTTTCCTTTTAAGGGACGCAACTAAAATTGCAGTAAATTTTTTTCAGAAAAGTAAAGAAAAAAAAGGGGGGAAAAAAAAATGGCTAACGATGGTTCCTTACCTTCACGTGGTGTTGGCTGTTTTTACTAAGTGGGAACCGTCCATTTTAATATAGTCTATTTCTTGCCCTGTCATTATTATTCTGCAAGTTAATTGTGGAGTGAGAATTTCATAATGTTTTCTATGAAATCTTCAAAATATAGTGATAAAAAATTTGCAACTACTACAAAATCGGCTCGCGTAGCGAGTGACCGAAGGTCCAGGAGGCGTAGCCCCCGGCTAGGCGTGACGGGCGCGCGAAGCGCGCCCAGAACGGCTAGTATACATATACAATCGGTAGACCATCAAAAAGTGGATGATTTCAGAGTTTTTCGAACTTTGGTAGTGAAAGTGGCCAAAGGAACCGGGCATTATTACTATACAGTGACTTAGTAGCAAATCGAGAGGAGAACTAATATTTTGAATTTGAAATAGAAACTTTATTAAATGATAAACAAAAATACCAAACTGTGAAGCACACGTATTAATAAGAAGAAATATTTTGAAAATGTTAAGAGTATTACAAAACCCTAAAACTGAGTTCGGAAATCGACAAAGAGGAACAAGGAAAGAAAATTACATTTATCCAGTGACATAAGATAGTAAATTTTTTAAATCATTAATCTTCTAATCTTCACAATTTTGATGAGCCAAGGCGTAATATATGCTTCAAAGCCGGCAGCAGAACTTAAACAGACAACAAAACTATAAAATGAAAATTGTCAAAATCTGTTCGCACTGGGGGAAAAAAATACCTGGAAGGAAACTTTATTTTTTCAGGACAATTCTATTCTAATTAACAGGCAATTCTAAAAAGTTTAAAATTTAGCGGAAAATTGACGAGAAACAATTTATTTGGTGAGGCTGTCTCTCTCACAAAAAGTGACTTCACGACAGTCCTAGGGAAATTGATGACAAGGAGACGTCACGTAGTTTCCCTAATAATGCAAGATTTAAAGGTTTCTCCATGAGGAAAAATAAGTATAAAACTAAATAAAAAAAAAAAATCGGGAATATTTTTCTGGTTCTCTAGACAAAAAATAAGTTTTTAAAGTCAGAGGCCTTCTATTTCGAATCCATCTTGTTTTTCTTTCTAACTATGAAAAGCATATTTATTTGTTGTATATACAGTGAAACGGTATTTTGCACTGACGATAGTCTTTACAAATGTAAATTTTGGAGAGTGTGATGATTTACTCGTTAGGGCTGACCCGCACTGGCACGTCTGAGTTTCAAAATATCTACCGTGCTCAAGCAACCGACGATCTCCTCCACGATTTCGTCCGGCAGCCGGTGGAATCCCCGCGACAGGAGCTTCAGGCTTTCGACGCCCTCTCTCTGCAACCATCTTCGGTGTCTCCCTTTCCGGAAGTGATTGTTCAAAATGCCCCCATAGATAGGGTACCGTTTTTTGATGGCATCCGGCCCGATCGCTCGGGACACAGCCGGGTTCTTCAAGAGCCGGTACAGGTGGTAATCGCTCCGCGCCAGGGCGTCGCGCATCGACACGTCGGTACCGCTGAACTTGTGTCTCTTCATCGAAGCGACTTCCGCGTCGCATTCCTCCCTGAATCTCGCCATGTGGCTTCTACAGTATTTCCAATGATCTTCAACATTGAAATTCCTCAAGTCGGTGAGGCCGTGCAAGGCCATAACTTTGACCACGTGGTCTCCGATATATCTGAGCCTCAACTGCCCATATGTTCTGAAGAGAGGGAGGTCTAACTGATTCGCCAGCAGCTCAGGATCAATGAGGCCGCACTCTAGGAGGAGCTGCAATTTTTTGAAGGGGGAGACAGGGTAAAATTTTTTAAAGTGACTGAAGTCAACTTGAGCACCGTAGTCGAGCAATATATCGATCGACTCCAAGCCACACGCACCAAGAAGCGGGGAGAAGCCGTCGCGGTCATACACATTCACTTCAGCGCCCTTCTCGAGAAGTACCTTCACAAGAGAGACAGAGCCTTCGATGGCGGCCAGGTGCAATGCTGTTCTACCAAATTCCGATTTACCGTTAATCTCGGCACCATTCTCAAGCGCCATCCGCATTAGGACCTCCTGCCGCCTGGAGGTTGCCAGGTGCAGAATGCCACCGGTGTCAGAATGTCTCAACCGGAAGCTGCGAGCGACGAGGCGGCGGAAGGCTTTGCGGTTGGAATCGTCGACGGCAGGGCGCATGTCGCTTGCCTTCCAGACCTCGCTCGAAAATGTGACGGTGGTGTAACAGATCAGACGGGAGTGGAGGGGTAGGAGACTGGTATGTTCATGGTCCGTGCTTATGGAGAGTGGGTCCACGCTGGCCGACGGGCTATCGTCGAGGAAGATCTCGTAGACGAAGTCAATTTCCTCATCAGTGGCGGGGAGACGTGGCACATCGCGATTTCGTACGACGAGGAGACTGTTCTTGTCGAAGAGTTGAACCAACTTCGGGTGCTGTTCGACGAACTCCGAGGCCAGGAGAACGTACCCCTTGACGCTGTTAGCTTTCTGAGCGAAGTTCCGTGTCCCTCTGGTCGTGCACGAGTGTCTGCGGCTTCCAGAGCCCTTCCAGACATCCTGCTTGGGCAAGAATATTAGGCACTCGGCTCTTTTGTAAGCCATGCTCCGCTGAAACACAAAGAAAATCACTATATTGTAGCATACTGCACAATTAATCCACTGGAAAAAAAACAAGCAGAAAAATCCAACATGAATATGTTGGAAAAGCGTGCCGAATAACTAAAATGTTGGACACATACCTACTATTTTCACGTCTTTGTTATTTGCATCAATTGGTACTTTTTGCTAAATTTGGGAGAAAATATTGATTCATGAACGTTGAATGTAAATTGATTTTAAAGATTCCGTCCAATTATCTTGATTTTAAGCTGATATGCGGCATTTCGCACGACCGTGATTTGGGCGAACTGCCGTGCATCGAAATCGCGTTGAGTTAATCTCTTTGGATTTCGAACTGTAACTTCTCTCCTATTCGGCCGATTTTTACAAACGAGGTCTCTTTTATTTGTACTTTAACGGAAAGTAAGGAAAAACTCGCTAAATAGACGGAAAACAATTTTTGTGAAAATTTGGTGGATCCTGGCGTCACGGTGAATGGTTAATCGGGCGTGGAAGATAATAGGTTCGACGAGGTGACCCTCTCCTCGCCGTCTTTTATTGCCTTGCTCGAAACCTGACACCCAAAGCTATATCGGGAGATAACTGCAGTGGTTTGAGTGGATTTCTGCAGGGGCCACGGTTAGTACATGGTATAAAGAGTCACGAGGCTCATCACAGATTGCACTTGCAGTGCAAGACGCTCATTGGCTAAACAGTTTTGGCGGGAAAGAAGGTTCTAGAGTTGAGTCCTCCGAGCGTAAGAAAGCTTCTATGAGGTTTTTGTCAAATGAAATAATACGGTTTTGACAGGAAAATGTTCTCAAGGGTTCCCAATTAGCAGTTCATTCGGTTTTTTGGTAAGAGACCATCAGGGCTCGACAGTATAATGGTTCAAAGACAAGAAAACGGGTCCGAGGGAAAAAATATTTGGACGGCCCGTTGAATAGCATTGGTTGATCGGTGTGCTGTACTATGGTACATCCGAGTGATTTCAAAAAGCGAGCCCTACTGGCACGCTTAAAAAACAAAAAAAAAACATTGGATCTGGAGCCCAGACTCTTGAAAATATTGACAAGAAAAAATTCGCTTGATTCAATCGGATTTTTGCTTGAATCAGAACGAAATCCGCTTAAATTGAGAGGCTTGGTTCTTGATTTAAGCTAGATTCTGATTGAATCAAGAGTACTTTTTCTTGTGGATGTTTTTGAGAGTCTGGACTCTAGATCCGATGTGTTTTTTTTTCCAGTGTCGTTTATTATTACAGCAGCTTTTAGAATATCGTTCGCTCTGAGAAAGACTGTCAGAGTATCTCACATGGTTGGTCATTACGGATGCGCGGTATCTGAGGCTCGAAAAACAAAAGAAAAATCAAATGGCCCTTATTTCCTTACGCCGTTCATTCCAAGCTCCTAGTAACGCTGGTCGGAATAATTGAGTTGCATTTTACAAAAAAGAACCAGGAGCGTTGCAGCGTTGCCAAGATTCTTGGCAACTAGAAGAACTTCTTGTCTTGGAAGAGAAACTTGATTATCCATTGACAGTTTCTATTTTACTCGCTAAGAACTGAAGTAAAAAAAACATTACCATGTTAACTTCATATTTTGTCATAATTTCAGTTATTTTATTGCATAGGATGGAGATTGGAGATGCACAATCTTAGCATCATTGCAATATACTTCTGGTTCCTTTTTGGAAATGCAATCAAATTTCGGGAACGCAACAGTTTTTTTTCTGGTATTTTTGGCGCGTATACGTGGTATACCTATACTTTGCGATCGTTTCGACCCCCTACTCGATACCGCATGTATCGAGTGCCTGAGTTGCTTGCCGAAAAGTAGCTGGCGGGCTCGCTCTGAATCTTTGAGAGCTTGTAAAAAAGTTACTAATGTTTCAATCTTTTATGTTGATGGATTTTTTATTTTCTGGGTATTTTCTTATTGTAAATCCTAAAGATGAACAGGTTACGATATTTAGTTTATTTTTAATACTTATAAATCCGTGCCCCGCTGCTTTAAAATATGATAGCAGTCAGCTGATCAGAATTTGTTGATGTTTTGATAATGATTAATAATAACTTGATCAGCTATTTCTATCCAATAATCACGCACACTTTTTTGCTTTTAACCTTTTCACTTGTTCAATGAGCTTGTTTCAAACTTTTGCTAGATCAAAAATAAGAGTTGTTTCACAGAGATAATGTCTCGGAAATCACGATGAGCGCATCGGCAAACTCTAAAATGCACTCCTTAATTCACATTCTGCATTTTTTTAAGCTTCCGCTTAAAAAGGATACTACCGCACAGGTGAACATTTTGTTAGAGGAGTCATTCCATTCTATCCCTGCTCAACATGGCTGACGCTTCCGCGCGCAAGTTCAGGAGAGCACGAGGTCAATCAAGGCGGATACCTATCAACGCGAGAAAAATGTGAATGTAAATAAACACGCAGATTGTTACCAGGTGGTTAAAATCATCGTCCCGTCACATGTGTTTTGGCGGATTGACGTCGGCTATGTTCAATATTGCGCAGTATCCTTGTGAGCAGGGATGGAATGGGACGACTCCTCTAACGAAATGTTCGCCTGTGCTGTAGTATCCTTTATGAAGCAGGAAGCTCAAAAAAACGCAAATTTCTTACGCAGATTGTGAAGTTAGGAGTGCATTTCAGAGTTTACCAATGCGCTCATCGTGATTTTTGAGACATTATCTTTGAGGAACAACTGTCACTGAAAGAAAAGGTAGGAGTTAAGTCCCAACTGTTGGATGGTATGGACATTTCCAATTAATTGTGGTTCTTCCCCAACTGACTGGTAGTACCCCAATAAATTAGGCTACCAACCCAAATGTTGCGGTGCTACCCCAACTTGAGTTGCGATACTACCAAAATCAATTAGAAATGTCCATATCATCCAACAAATTGGGGTAGTACCACAATTTCAGGGGATAACCCCTCACACTTTTTTTCGGCGCTTATTTTTGCGTTACCAAAAGTTTGCACCAGGCCCATTCTCTACATGACGATTCTCAGTCATACAAATGCCTTTTTAATGCGTCCATCGATATTTTCGAGTAATTTCTTCAATTAATTACCCTCTTTCAGCCGCAGCAAAAGTTCGCAACAGGTCCACTCGTGCTCTGTTTATTGGCCCCGTGTAAAGTGATCAATACTCGTATGAACAAAGCACGAATCGAGAAGGGAAAGCTTTCAACGCCGCGCGTTTTGCTCCTCGCCCGGCGGCGACAGCGGCGAGCAGCTGTAAATGAAAAGTGACAAACACCGCAGCCAGAAAAAGCGCAGTTCTCACCGGGAGGGAAGAAATCGTGGGGCGGGGGGTGGCTGATCAATTCGCAGCCGTTTTCCGACTTCAAAGCGCGACGGAGATCGAAACGCATGTGGCCGGAGGTGGCCTCACCGGGGTCGGGGATGATGTCCCTTTTGTTGCGTTCGCTAATTACCACTTGTCCGCAGAGCAAACATTTTTCGACGGCGACTGGCTTTATCACTCCCGCGGGGGCGCCTCGACGCTTGGCGATGAGTCACCGCTCAAAGCCCGCGCTTGTACCGTCGCCGACGCTTCCAGCTTTCGTCGGATGGCTCGTTATCTTGTCCGCGCATTTTTTCAGTCGTAAATGGATGGAGTTCAGGTCAGCAGCCTGATTGTTGAAATTTTGTGGTTGTCGGATAGACATAGATGACATAGGTTAAAAGGCGGAGCATGATTGGTCGTTTATGTCTCATCACTGCTTTATTGTGCCTTTGTCAGGTGGAATGGACGACATACTGTCGGAAATTTAAGAGGTGCCTTTAACTTGTCGAGAGTTCCACCCGACATGGGCACGATAAAGCAGCGATAAAACATAGCCGACCAATCACGCTCCGCCTTTTAATCTATGTCACCTATGTCTACCGGATAAACACAAAATTTCAACAATCAGGCTGCAGGTGAATCGGAAACATATAGATATCGGATTGGAGATGTTGCATGTGTGAGGAATTTGCGATCTGACTGTTGATTCTTATGTAAAAGTTCGCAAGAAACACGACGGTGCCACTAGTTTTCTCTGAAATCAACTCCCAAGCTCAAAAAAAGCTCTCAAGTTGAGGCCAAAATGGAGGGGATTCCCCGCGCTATCCTGAGAGTCCACCTCCACATCAAGACAAACTCTCCATGCAAAGATAGGGAGCAAATACATTGACAGGGTTGCCGTGTTTTCAATTTTAGAGTCCCCAAATAAAGTGGCAGCCCTGTCAATGTATTTGCTCCCTATCTTTGCATGGAGAGTTAGTCTTGATGTGGAGGTGGACTCTCAGGATAGCGTGGGGAATCCCCTCCATTTTGGCCTCAACTTGAGAGCTTTTTTTGAGCTTGGGAGTTGATTTCAGAGAAAACCAGTGGCACCGTCGTGTTTCTTGCGAACTTTTACATAAGAATCAACAGTCAAATCGCAAATTCCTCACACATGCAACATCTCCACTATGACATCCAGGCCCTCCGCTTCTTGGACAACGCTGAGCGCCCTCTCCTCATTGGCTGGTCCCGGGGCGCGTCGGTTGGTCTCTCTCTACGTGCCACTGGCCAATGGGCAGCGGGCGCTCTGCGTTGCCTGAGGAGAAAGGAGGCCTGGCCGGCAATCTTTGCTAGTACAGCCGTGCCAATGAAGAACGCCGTATGAACATTCGTGAGTTGCCAAATGTCCTTCGATAAAATATTTATTTCTACGGAAAGTCATGAATATTGTTCCTTAGAATTTTCAGGAACTTCAGGTGAAATTACGCACTTTATCTGAAAAATTGAAACGAAAATTTTCACAAGTTTACCGGGAAATTCGTGTTTTATTAAAGGAAATTTGGCAACGCCTGAAGGTTCATACGCCGTTTTTCGTTAGGACGGCAGACGGCAGAGTAGAGGTGTCGTCGCAAGAGTCCAATAGCGATCGAGGATTGACCGCGGCCCGATCGTGAGCGTACATGGCCAATCCTCGATCTCCATTGGACGATTGCATCGCGATCGCTTGCAAACGGAATGTAAGCAAGTGCCAACTTACCTGACGACACCTCCCCTCCTTCAAGAACCATGCAAATTCCCTTTTCCGTCTTTTGAAAGGATTAGGCTTCAGCCCAATCTATCATTTTTGAACCTTGGTAGTGCTGCGATGTGTTCCCGCGCCTCACCAACCTAAACCTCGGTGTGTCTCAGAGTAGAGTACCTTTATAGCGAGAGTATGGACAGATCTCTTGATGGATAGCTTAGGGCCCAAAAGTGCAGCCACCCTTCTGAGCAACATCTAACACACGAAAGTTCCCTGCCAGCCTACAGATTTCAATTCTAACCAAGATGGCCAAGAATGTACATAAATGAGCGTTCTTTCGCAAAAATAAGTAAAATTGTGCAAAAAGTAAGCCAATCAATGCTTTATAAACGACGGTTTGTAACAATTGTATTTGTAAATCGCTCTGGACATTTGAAATTCATAGGTTGGCTGCATTTCTGGGTCCTAACTTTATTCGCGGAGGCATCGGTGAAGGCCTGATGAATTTTCGGAGTTTCACATATGTCTATACTCTCGCAATACAGGTACTCCATCTCAGAGTATCCACACTTCCTTCTGTTCCCTGCTAAAGCATTCGAAGCCATGCCTCAGTTTTTATCCGCCGTCCAAATACGTTATAAAAAATGGATGCAAGATAAAGCAGCCTGCCTCGATAAAAATCGATTGTCTTACATACATTCAGACGGAGGAAACCAAGTATTGCCAATTTACGAGAATCACCACTGCATCGGTACTCCGGCAACCCTGACGACGAAATAGGTCGATCAGACTTGTTGAAATATTCAATGGTCCGGAGGTGAAGAGATGGCATAACCTTTGCGCCATTGCCGAATCGTCCGGAAGTATTTCGATCTTTCCCACAAAATGCACAGCTTAATTACACATTTTTCAACGCGATCCGTCAACACTGCTTCGATGTCCACACCCACGAGCCCGATCGAGACCCTGTTTATTCATCATTACCGACGGGCGCCGTTGTGAAACTTTCATGCGAAATGTCGATTTTTTGTCTCTTTTTCACGGACACAAGGTGGGTGGTGACACAAATAAGTTGATGTTTAAACCCCCCCCCCCCCAAAAAAAAGAGTGTCTGCAGAAATTTAATACTTAAATACCGTTCTTTTTCCAGATTTTTCTTTGACGATGTCGAGACATTCCAAGAAAAATATGTATTTTTCTTGAATTCAAAAGGAAAAATCCACTATTGACACCGTAACATACCATTAATTATAATCTGAAGATTTTTTGATCCGGCTGGAAGGAAAGCTAAAACTATGCGTCACGTCATGTGGTAAATGCGATTTCGTTGTGACTTTTTGGTCTTTTTGCTCTTTTCCTGTTTTTACTGACCTATTTCCTACTTCGATTGTTTTCGATTTTTCAGGTTTCAGCCACCCTGCAAAATTTTAAATCTGATAGGGGCAGTACAAACTTTAATTAAACAAACAAGAAAGTATCAAAGTACAAACTGAGCACAGTATCAGATGGACGTTCGCGAACTAGATAAACGGCCAAAAAACATTCCCGATTTTCTAAACTGCTGCGCGACCTCTGACACATACCATAGACGCCCATTCAGATATGGGCTTCCAGAAAAAACTCATATTTCGATTTTGTGGTCACGCTATGTTTTAACATCAACATTAGGGTGTCTACTAAAACAGGCTAACAAAAAATCATCCGTACTTTTACGGTACTTTTTCAATACATTCCCAAGAAATTCAGTGCCTCCTCAAAAGAAAAATTCAGTACTTTTTCAGTAGCTCCATTGGTTGACGAAATTTAAAAAATTTGAGTTTGGCTCAAATTGAGACAAAAATGTCAAAAAAAAATTAGAAAAATTCCGGACCTCCTTGCGGAATTTCCGCACTTTTTCAGTACTTCCGGACCGCCCTTCAAAAATCAGTACTATTTCCGGACTTTCCGGAAATTCCGGACTTGTAGACACCCTGAACATAATTATTATTTGATTCGTGTGCACGAACTTGCAATACCGCCTGTAGGCTAGCTCCATCGGCGGCGATATCAATTTGCCTTTGTACCGACAAAAGCGCATAACTCCACTGCCACGTGAATCCTTAAAATCGTGGCGACAGATGGACGATAGGAATCAATCGGATTACGTGTATAGGCCGTTCTACGGGAGGAGCCGCGAATTCTTGTGGCCCAGGAGATCG